>SKCR01023977.1:0-48560 GCA_019454045.1 Zanthoxylum bungeanum | reverse complement strand
ATAGAGACTAGTTACCAGAGATCCAATATGTGCTTCGTACGGGGCAGACACATTTCCAGCCCCAGGCCTTGCACGTGACATCCGATACTGGATCGATATATGCAATACTACATATACTACGCTTGATATAGATCACATATTCCAGTAAGAATATTTATGGAGAATTGGGTAGGCACGGTGTTTTTCTAGAAGCCAACCATGTCGTGTAAATCGGTTAAAATGTAGTACTAGGTACGTACGTGTTCGGATAGTCCGACGACGGGATTTACTGCCAACATATCCTGGGATCTCATTGGTCGCTTCCCGAAGATTCACCGATGACGTATGACTCATACTTTATTAATCTGGGATTAATTAGAGGAGAGAGAAAATTAATCTGGGATTAATTACGAATATATTTTATCTGGGATAAAATATTATTTAAAGAGAGAGAGTGATTAATTTGGAATTAATCGATAAATTAATATATTCGATATATTAAATGAAATTAGATTTCGACGCGAAAATTAAAATTAGATTTTAATTCAGGCGAACGAGTTAATTTAGAATTAATTCGTTAGCGATGTGAATAGTAAATTTGCTAGGCATAATTATTACGTCGCAACGGAAAATTCGTTAATTCGGAATTAGTGAACCCGAGCCCGGGAGTGTTTGCGGGCGCACTCGCATTTCAAATTCAAGTGCGGCCCACAAGTCACATCACGCGTCAAATCACATCGCACATCATTCAAGTGATGGATGTCTTGTCACTTTAAGTGATTGACAACCTGTCACTATTCATGAGTGATGTGAGTTGTTGGATTGCATTTATTGCAATTTTGCTTCCAAAATTATCTTAGCTTTTTGGAAAAGCTTTTGACTAATTTTGGGATATGTTTTTCATTAGGTTTTGAAACCAAAACAAGACATCTTCTTCTCTCTTTCCTCTCCTCTCTCTCACGGCTTTAGGCCATTTTTCTTCTTCCATTTTCTGGTTTTGCCGAATTTAAGGAGAAGCAACATGGTGATTTTTGTGGCAAAAATTACCAAGAGCTAGAACTCAAAAGAGGACATACAAAGGTGATAGGGAATTTTTTTCATGAGCATGGAATCAGCAAATAAAGCTTGGAGCTTGAAGACACTCTTGGAGCTTGGAGATGGCCGAATTTTTGGAGTAGAAAATCAGCCCACTACCGTGAGCCACCTTGGAGGAAAGCTTGGAGATTTTGTTGTTCCTCGCGTCGCAAAAGCCGATCATTGTAAGTATGATTCCGCCATACTTTTACGTGTATTCACACATGTATTTTATTGCTTAAATTGATCCTTGGGACTTAATAGAAACCCAACAATGGTATCAGAGCCAGGTTGAGCATGAAATGAATTAGGGTAAAATTTGGGCAAAATTGATTTGAGCATGTTTGAGTGAAATTGATTGTTTGAGTATGCTTAAATATTGATAACATGGTGTTATGCATTGTCAATTTGATGAATTTTGAATTGGACAAATTTTCCCCAATTGGTTAGGTTTGGCCGAATCTAATCTTGCCCTAATGTCATGGTATTTTTTGTGTTTTTTATCATTGGATGAGTTGGAAAACATTGGGTAATGTTGATTGTGGATTTAATTGGATTGAAACCGAATCGGACATGAAAATCCCCAAAATACCGAGACAAGATTAGAATGGAAAATGATTGATTTTTGATTAAAATGTGTTGGATATGTTTTGATGATAATGAGCATAATTAATTGAACAAATTTGTGTTTTGGAAATGTTAATTTGGGTAATTAATTATGGCTTTACACTTAGGTTAATTAAGTTATGAAATTTGGAATTTGGTAATTTAATTAATTGGGCCTATTTTGGAAATTGGGCTTGCAAAGTTGTAATTGGGCTTAATGGGCTTGGTTGTACCAAGTTAAGTTTAGGCTAAATTGGTTGGATCCAATTGGGCCCAAAACCATATCCATAAAGTCCAATTATGACTTAATGGACCTTTAATATTAATTGGGCCTAATGGGCCTAAATTGGTTTCTTGGCAAATAAGGGTGATTCCTTAAATGGGCTTTGGTATTTGGGTTTGACCCATATTGACCAAAAGTCCATGCCTTAAGAAATTAATTAAAAGCCCATTGGACTTTAAATTAAATTGACATTGGATGTTAATCGGACTTTGTGTTGGAAATGGTGATCGAGCACCATTCACTTTTTTTATGAATATTTGATATTTATGCAATATAATATTTATTTTATCATGATTATTTATTTTTATATATGGTAAAACTCTTACTTTATTTTATATATTGTAAATCTAAGAGTTAGATTACTCTAAGAGTTAGAGATTTCGAGTTTCACTCGGAACCTTACATGAAATTAGTAAGGACCCGAGAGTTACTAGATATGGTGATATTGTTGCAAGAGTTGCAAATGGTGTTGAGAAATATCACGCATTCTCCCGAATATAAATTATTCCTAGTCTAGATATATTGACATGGGTCGGTCATTATATTGGTAAGACTAGTGCATTGTCTATATATGTAATGGACATATAGTTTGTCTCAACAGACTGTGAGCTTAACGGAAGTTCGTATAGAAATGCAGATATTCATTAGTTGAATGAATATTGAATTAACTCATAAAAGATGACTAATAGATATTCCGTAAAACTGTCAATAGTTATCTTTTCGAGTTGAGTAGTTATTGTGGTCCTTTGACTTGAGACACCACGGTGGTCTTGTGAGTGATCCTCTGTGCCTGATACCATGCATGTCAGAGACCTTTCATGGTCTGGCCTCTGGATGACTGTTAGGTATAGACCGATGCTCACGAAGATCGGTGTGTGTTAAGATGAGGATTCGTCAGTCCATATGGTTGGATTTTGTTTCCAGAAATTTTCAGAATATATTCCGGAAATCTTTTGGCCGAAAGTTCATTGAAGAAATTGTTTCTTTAATATTATAAATAATATTCAAAAGGAGTTTTGATATATTATTTATTAATGAAATATAAGGATGAAAAGTTTCATTATATTGAGTAGATAAGGTTTTGACAGTATAACTATAACCTTACTCAATTGGAAACGGTAATGACGAAAGGATTATACATTAGCGTTTTAACCTCGACTTGTATGGTTCGACGTGTCGTGTTGTTTAGTCATGATTTGTAGGTGAACAGGCCTTCATGAAATATGTATATAAGTATATGAGATATATATGTATATATATAAATAACAACCGAACGTGAGCCTAGAGAGTTCCATTATATTGAGTTTACTCGTTGAGCACTAGGGCGACCTCTTGTCAAATGTTGACAAAGTATTTTTGGGTATTTAGGATTAAATTGTTTAATCCGATAATTCATGAGATGAATTGAATTAATTAATTTTATATCAAGAGTTGATATAATTTTATTGTATAATAAATGTAAATTTGATTTACATTAACTTAGTAATTAATTTGTGAATTAATTTAATTGTTAAATTAATATACACAATTAATTATTTAGTTTATACAAATAAAGGTATTAATTAATTAAAGGTAACTAAGTTAGAGCAATTGAACATTTTTGGTTAAAGTAACTAATTCATTCAATTTTAACTAAGTTGCTAAAGTTGGTGAGATTTATTTTTAACTATAGTTAAGTTGCTTTTTTGAACTTGTGGTGTAGGGAAAAGATTCCCTTAAACCATGGTTTGATTAAAAAGGCTTGGGTTTGTTTTCTTTGTTTTTTTTTATTAAATTAAAAAAAAAAAAGCAATTTTTGTCCTTTCACTCATTTTTGCTCTCTGCCGAGTATTATAAGGAGCAAAATTTGGTTTTACTTTGATGATGACTCACTGTTGCCAAGGGAACAAACAAAAAGCAAAAGTTGCTTCCCCTTTTTTTTTACTGCAGCCGACCAAAAAGAAAAATAAAAACCCCTCATTTGCTTGCTCACTGCCGAGCAAGAGGAAGAAAGAAAATCAGTTTTTGTTTTCAAATTCAAGCCTAAATCTCACCAAATATTACCCTACAAATAATCAAGTCCATGGAATTAATCCCTAAGTGTTAAAGGTTAATTTATATTCTTGAGGTTTTCTTTTTCCTAAGGTTTTAAGAGTTGAAATTTGGGGAAAAGTTGGTTGCTATTCTTGAGTGATCAAACCACCTTTTGATCACCAAGATTTGTTCTTGGAGAAGCTCAATTTGGTGGAGTTTTGAAGGAGTTCAAAAGCTTGGAAGATTTGGAGAAACTTGAGTTCAAATGTTGGAAAAGCTTGGAAGATTTGGAAAAGCTTGAAGGAAATGATCATTGGCAAAGTTGTTGGTAAATTTAATTTGTAAATTTATTATTAGATTGTTGATGATTATTGTTGAGAAAAATTGTTGTGGATTTGTTGGATTAATTGGAAGTATGTAAGTGAGGAATTATGAGCATTGAAGTGTATGATAATTGATATATAGTTGATACATAAATTTTTGTATGCTTGGAGTAATTTTCAAGAGTTGGAAATTATGTAATATGCTTGAAATAATTTTGTAAGTGTTGGAAAATTATTTTGTTAGCTTGGATTAATTTTTCCAAGAGTTGGAAAATTAATTTATTGCTTGGAATAATTTATCAAGAGTTGATAATGTTTTTAAGTGCGTTGAAAATTTTAACTATGCTTATGGTAATTTTTGATGCATGGAAAATTGTTTTTAATGCATTGGAAAATTTTAAGTTGGTAGAAATTTTCTTTGCCACTAATTTAGACTTAATGCCGAGAATTAAAAATAAATAAATAAAAAATTTATTCGCTCGGGATTTGATCTCGGGCGGGTTCCATTGCGCTCGGTATTGTCGTTCCTCACACAACAAGTGGTATCAGAGCGATACGTGCTTCTAATTGTTCATGTTCCTTACAATTTTTCTCAATGTTATAAAATGCTCATGCATACATTTAATTGTGAATTACATGTTTTAGGCATTTTTGGACATGCATACATTTTATATATTTGTATGCATTTGACTTTTGAAAAATCTCTACGCTAGATCATTAAGTGTCATTATTTTAGTTGAAAATATGACATGGTCCGGCTTGTCTATACGGTGTTAGTAAAACCATTGTGATTATTCCCAATATTGCTAAAGCGTGAGGGTTTGATTATAATATTTTGTACTATTCCGGTTAAGCATGAGATGAGTCGAATTTAAGAGAAAGTATTATCCAATATTGCTAAAGCGTGAGGTTAATATTAGTATCTTACTTTCGGCGATAGACAAGTTGATCTAAAAATTGAACTATCCAATATTGCTAAAGCGTGAGGATGAGATTCGATTTAGGATCGAATGTAAGAGTTGCATGAGATGCAATTGACAATAATTGTCTACCTTCTCGAATTTACAATGGTCAATATTGCTAAAGCGTGAGACTTGCGTAAATGTCAAGAAGGATCTACTTTGCATTGTGAGATTTAAGAGTTAAATTTCCGTATTCTTGTTTGTAGAGATTATAAAGAATATGTAAAACAATGCGAAGGCACTTTATAGAAAAAGTAAATCCATATTCTATTTAGTGTTTTATCATCATATTTAAATATTAATTTCTGCTTTATTTTATCCATGTGTAGACAGAATGTCTGTGTCGAACTCGCTTTCGCGTATACTTGATACGCATAAGCTCCAGGGTGCTGTTAATTGTAATGTTTGGCTTATGAATCTCTGTATTCTTTGCCAAGCGGAACAACTTGAATATGTTCTAGATCGTCCAATGCCCGTGAGGGTTTCGGATGATGCTTTAGATGAAGAACGTGAGACGTTCAACAGATGGAAGGATGATGATCAGAAAGTCTGGTCATACATCTTGGGATCTATGGTACCGGAACTACAAAGGAAGTACATGCCGATGCTTGATTCCAGATCCATCTTGTTGCATTTGAAGGAACTATTCAGTGATCGACCTCAGGTAGAGATATATGGGGTGGTTGTCCAGTTTTTTGTATGATAATTGATATATAGTTGATATAGAAATTTTTGTATGCTTGGAGTAATTTTCAAGAGTTGGAAATTATGTAATATGCTTGAAATAATTTTGTAAGTGTTGGAAAATTATTTTGTTAGCTTGGATTAATTTTTCCAAGAGTTGGAAAATTAATTTATTGCTTGGAATAATTTATCAAGAGTTGATAAATGTTTTTAAGTGCGTTGAAAATTTTAACTATGCTTATGGTAATTTTTGATGCATGGAAAATTGTTTTTAATGCATTGGAAAATTTTAAGTTGGTAGAAATTTTCTTTGCCACTAATTTAGACTTAATGCCGAGAATTAAAAATAAATAAATAAAAAATTTATTCGCTCGGGATTTGATCTCGGGCGGGTTCCGCTGCGCTTGGTATTGTCGTTCCTCACACAACACTTTGAGACCCATAACGATTAGATTTGGAATCTAAGTCGTAAAGGTTCGTTAGTAAAGTGTAATATTTAATTTGGAATTAAATAAATGAGTTAGTATTAAATACAAATTAAATTGGATTTAATGTTGTAGTTTAGTATAATTCAAGAATTCGTACTTTGAGTACTTATACGCAAAACGAGTCGGACTCGCGTAAAATCAAATCGTTGTTTGAACATTGGATGATCATTAATATTCAGATTAATTAATTGGATTAGATTGATTGATAACATGCTTGTGTGAATACATGGTTGCGATGTATGAATAATGTATATCAGATGGATATTAAATGGGTGGGGCAATTTTGGAAATTATTCTAATAAATTTAGAATTTATTAATTGGACCTGTGTGTCCAGCCTATTACCTCCTTACTCTTTGTATTTCTCTTCTCACCTATTCCCCTCAATGTAAATGTGGTTTCTTTAGAAGTGTTATGTAATCGGGTAGAAATAATACTTCTGCTAGCGGGAGAGAGGAAAGGAAGATATTTGTTCTAGGAACAATGTGTTAAGTATCCATCCGCATAACATTATTATATTTATTTATATGCGCCATTTTATGTGTTTAGAATGCATGTTTAAGGGTGTATGATGATGAGACCTTAACAAAGATAATTAATTGGTTGCCAATTACGCGAAAAACCCTCAACATCATATTAAGCGTTTTTCCTTCCATTGAGTGATTCTTACTTAAGATCCAAGACTGACATTGGTTTGTTGGCCAAAGTCAAGACCTTTGTCCGTCGCGAATGTGTTTGAATCATGAAGGCTTTGTTCCATATTGGTGTCTTGTTCAAGTTGTGATTTGTTGGCCAAAGTCAAGATCACTTTTTGTTCATCGACATTGATTACGAAGCTTTCTAAGGTCAATGGGTTCCGCTTAACTGGGATCACTAAGTTTGTTGTGCCAAAGCCAAGGCTTAGTTGATTCAGAGGAAAAAGGTTAGGGAATATATTGGATATATTGGCATATATAAGATATATGTTTCGGACTTGGATATCCACCTACTGGATCTAGGAATTGGATGGGATCCAATTGATCTTAGAGATCTACCTAGTTAATTATCATACAATTTGTTGGCCAAAGTCAAGATTGTGTGTTATTTAACGGGATCCTAGCCCACTAGGAAACAAGGTTTCCCGAGTACTCAACTGAGGGTTAGAGGCTCGCCGAAAAATAGTGGGAGGCAAGTATTAAATTTGCAATATTCGTTTAGTTACTTGCCATACGCGCTCATTCAAATTTTCGTCGTTAAATTAATATATTAGTTGGACTAATATTTAATTGTTGTTTATTTAAAACAGTTGGACTGTATTCAAACTATTTCAATTAATAGTTGATTTTATAATTGGATTATAGTAATCAATATAATTGAATTTAACCTATTAAATTATAGTTGATTATATAGTTGGACTATAGTAATCATTATAATGAATAGTACCTAAAATCGTTGATTGGATAGTTAGACTATAGAATCAAGATAAATTGAAAGATTAGTGTTTAAAACATAATCCTGGGTGAAAATGTATTTAAACGGCTTTAATTTTCAAAATGGGAATAAAATATCATGATAGTCCAGAAAACTAAGAAGTTATTTTATTTGATAAAATGACATCTCAAGCCTAAGCCTAGAGTTGAGCAAATAGTAGAACATGATATTTGGAATATTCATGTGATGATAACTTTAGTGTTTAATCCTATAAGCTTGCCAAATAGACTCCTTAATTTCTTAATCAGAACTAAGGATTGGATCCTTATAGTATGATAATGAAATTGAAGGATCTTCATAGATCTATCCTTAGATCTTAGAAGTACAAATTGCAATAGAAAACTCTTGGAGAGTTGATGGCTATACTCAAGGAGACAAAGCCAAAGTTTGTAATAAGGCAAGAAGCGCAAGGCGCATCTTACTTCGACATTCTAGAAGGCCAAGGCTTGGCCAAAGGCTTCTGGATTGTGAAAAGGGGCAAAGACAAAATCATTATAATCTTCTGGGAAGATAAAGGACATATCCCACGATGTCTGCCTAAACTGTGGCAAACGGGGTCACTGAATCGTGACTGCCGTATGGACAAGGCAGACATAAAGTAATTGAAGACGAGCAAGGTTCCGACTTCAAATATGTTTGTTATAAAACATGTTCGCTACTAGTATTAAAATTGGATTTTAGATACTAGTTGTGGTACATAAATATGTACTGGTGTGCAGAATCTGCTGATTAGCAGGATACTGACTTCAGTTGAGATTTATCTGCGAATCAGAAACGAGACAAAAGTCACTGTTTTAACCGTAGATACCTAAGTTTAGGAACTACCCTTTGGGTGTGTACTTAAATTAGGAAACTGTTAAAATGTAACTGGTTTGACTAGATACATTATCTCTATATCAGGGTTTAACCCGTTGTGGGTATACCTTTATATTCTAGAACACTAAAGTGTTTTATTATATAAAGATGATATTGAGATAAAAACATTAGATGTGAACAACAATATTTATATTTTGAATATAAATAAATCTCAAACGTATAACATGACAAACTGATAGCTCAAACTGAGTAAATCAGTTGAAACTTAAATGTGGCATTGTTGTCTGGGACACATTAAACAAGACTCGTATATCGACACTTTCGAAGAGTGGGTACTATGATAGATTTGATTCTATTCAAATAATGTCTACGAATCTAGTTTATTAGGCAAAGTGTCTAAAACACCTTTTACTTGGTAAAAGTGTAAGTGTCATCGATCTGTTAGCCCTCGTTCATAGTGACGTAAGTGGGCCCATATCAAGCTAGGCTAGAGGTGGATATGAATGTTTCGTGACCTTTACGGATGTGGCATCGCGTTATGGTTATGTGTTTCTTTTGAAACACAAATATGAAACTTTTAGAGTTTCGACACGAAGTAAACAAATAAATCGACTAAAGTATTAAACATCATGATTGGATCGTGATGAAAATACTTAAGCAATAAATTTTCTCAAATACTTGAAAAAGTAATGAGGACTCCTCCCGGAACACGTCAATTTGACGGTGTGTCCGAACAGAGAAACCAAATTTTGTTTGACATGATAAGGTTAATCATGAGTCGCTCTGAGCTACCATTTCCTTCAACGGATATGCATTAACAGTGCAAAACTTATTTAGAAGAAGGTTCCATAAAAATCTGTTTGACAGACTTCATATTAGATATGAATAGGAAAGAAACCGGGTTTTCTCATTCCTAAAGATTTGGTAATGCTAGGCATATGTTTGGATGATACCAAACTAGAAACCAAATCAGGTAAGTGCCTAAGTTGTGGGTTATCCTAGGGAAACCAAATTATTGTACTTATACAACTCACAAGAGAACAATGTAATTGTTGCTCACCATGCGGTTTTCCTAAGAGGAATACCGATATGCAGTGGTAAGTGGGAGGAAAGTAAAACTCGATGAAAATCGGTGTAATACTTTTCCAGGCACCGATTCCTTAATAGAACATAAATAGTTCATCAGGGATGAAACTATACCAATAATCTTCGAATACAAAAGAACCGCGTAAGTCGGAGAGAGTCAGAAAACAACCTGGGAGGTATGGGTTTCTGATCTCACCTCATAAAGATGTCAATCTTATTGAGGAACACGAACTGACTACGTATGAGGAAGTGATACAAGGTATCGACTCCCTATTATGGCAAGGTGCCATGAAGTCTGAAATGGATTCCATGTATAACAACCAAGTTTAGACACTGGTTGTTGTACCGAAAGGCATTGTGCCTATTGGTACCATATGAGTCTTCAAGGAAGACATACATAGAAGGCAACATACCAACGTACTAAGCTAGGCTTGTAGCGAAAAGGTATCGTTATCAACATTGTGTTGATTACAATGAAATCTTTTACCTGTTGCCATGGTTATATCCATTTGGATAATGCTTGCTAATGCTGCATGTTTCATTTATGAAATATAGTAGCTGAATGCCAAAACCGCTTTCCTTAAACGGAAACCTTTTGGAGGATGTTTACAACATCCTCCAAAAGTTCTGTCATACCAAAACGAGCAAACAAGGTTTGCAAGTTAATTCGATCCATGGATGGATTGAAGTATGCATTATGTTCTTGGAATTGTCGTTTTGATGTAATCATAATGGTGTATGATTTAATTCAAAACGAAAATAATTCTTGTGTATATAAGAAGGTTAGTGGGAGCGCACTGATAGTGATGTCCTAAATAATGATGATATGTCATTTCTTGGAAATGATATTCCCATAATACAATCGGTGAAAGCTTGGCTTTCATGAAAATTCTCCGTAGAATTCTTGGGAGTGACAACCTTTATTCTAGGAATAAAGATCTAATGGGATAGATTTAAAGTTTTTGATACTCTCCGAGAACTCGTACATTGAAATAAATGTACGCGACCTGGTGTCTCATATACTTTGAGCATATGGAGTCACAATAAGCCCAATCCAAGTGATAGTCACTGGATTGATGTTAAGAACATCCTTTAGTATTTAGATGAACTAAGGATGTTGTCTTATACTATGGAGAAGGAGAAATTGAAATGACTAGGTTCACTATTGCAAGTTTCCTAACCGATAAAAACGACAATAGGTCGTAACAACGGTACTATAAAGTTTGAATAACGAAACAGTGAGCTGGAAATCTTCCAAGAGAGATACTGTTACCGAATAAACAACACAAGTGGATTATTGCTGCAGCTGAGGCAACAAAAGAAGCCTTCTGGATTGATAATAATCTAATTAGATTAGATATAATTCTGTTAGCAGCTGAGCTAGGCTACAGCGCAGGCTAAAGAATTAATGGTCTCATCAACGAAAGAGATATATACTTCAAATATTCATCTGATTCGTTTGAATCATACATCGTGGCGATGTGATGATCGTAAAAATCGCATCAGATGATAGTCATGCAAATCCGCTGACGAAAGCCTTTCCTCAGCAGAAGCTTGAGCGAACCGTACATAGTTCGGGTGTAGGACACTTGAGTGATTGGCTATACGCCAAGTGAGAGATTGTAGGACAGTTATGACCCATAGCATCAATATTTGTACAAATCATGGTGTTTTTGTACAAATTAACTATGTGACAAAGGAAATTGCTCTTTTATCATTTGTAATTAGATTACCAAGATGTATAAATGATAGAAGGTACATATGATTAGTTCCGGATTGATAAGATATGAGACAGTATCAATCCATGAAGGTTTAATCATTAAATATCCCTAGTCTTAGTATTATCGAGACTGGACATCGATAATGCGGAATAGACTAGTATTACACTTGTGCGTGTTATGAGAGCATAACATCATAGTTCTCATATATTTGGGTATAAGATATTCATGCAAGTGTAATAGGAGGTTGTGTTTACCGATGGTACGGAAACAACTTCACTTTGGATAGACCCCTCGGAATTCCATTGGTAGTATGACTATGTGTCTATAGAAGTCCGAATCAGGGTAGGTTTATTTGGTCTTATCCTGAGACTTACACCGCTAATACTTGCGACAATCAAATACTTTGGTTTTGGTCGTCCATGGCTTTAACAGGTTCTATGTATGCCTCTTCTGGGTATATTGAGAATCGTAGTGTATTGGGTGTGATGTCGAGAAGGAAGTATCACTCCAGTCATAGTGGAGATGATGATCACGTAGGATACGGAACTCGTTCTCTTATATGCTGCAGCTATCAGGATATTATGACTAGGTTATGTTTATCCGATTGTAGAGACGAGTTACTAGAGATCCGATATGTGCTTCGTACGGGGCAGACACATTTCCAGCCCCAGGCCTTGCACGTGACATCCGATACTGGATCGATATACGCAATACTACGTATACTACGCCTGATATAGATCACATATTTCAGTAAGAATATTTTTGGATAATTGGGTAGGCACGGTGCTTTGCTAGAAGCCAACCATGTCTTGTAAATCGGTAAAAACGTAGTACTAGGTACGTACGTGTTCGGATAGTCCGACGATGAGATTTACTGCCAACATATCCGGGGATCTCATGGGTCGCTTCCCGAAGATTCACCGATGACGTATGACTCGTACTTTATTAATCTGGGATTAATTATATGAGAGAGAAAATTAATCTGGGATTAATTACAGATATATTTTATATGGGATAAAATATTATTTAATGAGAGAGAGCAATTAATTTGGAATTAATCGATAAATTAATATATTCGATATATTAAACGAAATTGGATTTCGACGCGGAAATTAAAATTAGATTTTAATTCAGGCGAACGAGTTAATTTAGAATTAATTCGTTAGCGACGTGAATAGTAATTTTGCTAGGCATAATTATTACATCGCAACGGAAAATTCGTTAATTTCTAAATTAGCGAACCCGAGCCCGGGAGTGGTTGCGGGCACACTCGCTTTTCGAATTCAAGTGCGGCCCACAAGTCACATCATGCGTCAAATCACATCGCACATCATTCAAGTGATGGATGTCTTGTCACTTTAAGTGATTGACAACCAGTCACTATTCATGGGTGATGTGAGTTGTTGGATTGGATTTATTGCAATTTTGCCTCCAAAATTATCTTAGCTTTTTGGAAAAGCTTTTGACTAATTTTAGGATATGTTTTTCATTAGGTTTTGAAACCAAAACAAGACATCTTCTTCTCTCTTTCCTCTCCTCTCTCTCACGACTTTGGGACATTTTTCTTCTTCCATTTTCTGGTTTTGTCGAATTTAAGGAGAAGCAACATGGTGATTTTTTTGGCAAAAATTACCAAGAGCTAGCACTCAAAATAGGACATACGAAGGTGATAGGGAATCTTTTTCATGAGCATGTAATCACCAAATAAAGCTTGGAGCTTGAAGACACTCTTGGAGCTTCGAGATGGCCGAATTTTGGAGCAGAAAATCAGCCCACTGCCGTGAGCCACCTTGGAGGAAAGCTTGTAGATTTTGTTGTTCCTCGCGTGGTAAAAGCCGATCGTTGTAATTACGTTTCCGCCATACTTTTACGAGTATTCACACATGTATTTCATTGCTTAAATTGATCCTTGGGACTTAATAGAAACCCAACATACTTCTTCTGTAAGAATTCGATGTGGAGATCAGATACAGGAAATGGACAGAAAACCAAGTGGCAGATCATTTATCAAGGCTCGAGAATGGAGATACAGCTGGCAAAGAACTAATAATCAAAGAAACGTTTCCAGATGAACAACTATTTGCCAATAAACAACAGGAAGTCCCTTGGTATGCTGACTATGTCAACTACATAGCATCAGGAAAATGGCCGTTGGAATGGACAACTCAGAAAAGGAAGAAATTCTTCAAAGAAGTCAAGCACTATGTCTGGGATGAGTCGTACTTGTTCAAACATTGTGCGAATCAATTATTGAGACGGTGTGTTCCATAGGAGGAGGTCAATAGTGTCATGTAGCATTGCCATTCATCACCTTACGGTGTGTTCCATTGACATTTCAGTGGAAACAAAACTGCAGCCAAAGTCCTACAATCAGGTTTGTTCTGGCCCACTATTTTTAAAGATGCTTATCTATTTACTCTTTAATGTGACAGGTGCCAGAGAACGGGAAATATTTCCAGAAGAAATGAAGGACCTTCGCAAAATATTTTGGAAGTGGAGATATTTGATGTATGAGGTATTGATTTTATGGGACCATTTGTTCCATCAAATGGTGTTTGGGAAATCATGTCATCTGCCAGTTGAGCTTGAACATAAGGCGTATTGGGCACTGAAGAAGTTGAATCTTGATTCACAAGCTGCAAGAGAGAAAAGACTTCACCAACTCAATGAGTTGGAGGAATTTCGCCGATAGGCTTATGAGAATGCCAAACTGTACAAAGAGAAGACCAAGAAATGAAATGACCGAAAAATAGTGCGCAAACAATTGGAACCAGGGTAGCAAGTGTTGTTGTACGATTCAAGTTTGAAACTTTTTCCTGGAAAGCTGAAATCAAAATGGTCAGGTACATTTGTGATTACGCAGGTGTTACGCTACGGAGTTGTAAACATTTGTGTGTTTTATGGTACCAGTGTTGGTGTTAAACCAGAATACATAGCAGCAGCACATGAATTGGGTCGAGTCTTAGCTGAAAGGAATATGCACCTAGTATATGGAGGAGGCAATCTTGGACTAATGGGGATCGTTTCAAAGGCTGTACATGATGGAGGGAGTCAAATCTTGGGAATCATCCCAAAACACTTGGCAGAGGCAAATCTGATAGGACCATCAAATGGCGAGGAACTAATTATGCCAGGTATGTCTGAATGACTGGTAGAGATGATTAACCTTGCTGATGCTTTTATTACTTTGCCAGGAGGCTTGGGCACGATGGAGGAAATTTTTACAGTACTATATGTTGGGAAATCTCTAAGTCCCGAGGATCGAATAAAGCATAGAAACATGCATGTGAATACACGAAGAAGTTGTGGAACACTTACATCGATCGGTTGAGGCGATGCGGTGAAGAAAAAAATTCTTTTTCTCCCTCCAAGATGGCTCGGCAGTGAGCAGAAAAGTGTCCTCCATTTTCGGCCATCAAGGTCCTCTAAGCTCCAAGCTTTTATGTTGTGATTCCAAGCTCACATGTGCGGTTCCCTATCACCTTCGCAAGACTCCGATGTGTGCTAGCACTTGGTGATTTTTTGCAACAAAAACATCTAGCTTCTCCTTGCCATTCTCGGCAAACCAGTGAAGGAAGGAGACAGCCCCTTGGGCGTGAGAGAAATGAGAGGAATGAGAGAGAAATTGGTTTGTGTTTTTTTTTTTGTGTATTTTTTAATTAATTTCTAAAATCAATTAAACATATACCAAATAATTAATTTCAAAAAGTCAAGGCATTAATGCCAACCAACCACTTCCATCAAGTGATTTGACGCTTGATGTGACTAATGATTTGACGCTTGATGTGACTTGTGGGCCGCGCTTAAATTCACAATGCGAGTGCGCCCGCAAACACTCCCGGGCTCGAGTTCGCTAATTCCAAATTAACGAATTTTCCGTTGCGACGTAATTAAATAATAATGCCTGGAAAAATCACTATTCACGTCGCTAACGAATTAATTCTAAATTAACTCGTTCGCCCGAATTAAAATCTAATTTCAATTCCCCGTCGAAATCCAATTTCGTATAATATATCGAATATATTATTTTATCGATTATTTCCAAATTAATCGTCTTCTTTTTAATTGATATTTTATCCCAGATAAAATATCTCCTCAATTAATCCCAGATTAATTTTCTCTCTCATCTAATTAATCCCAGATTAATAAGTATGAGTCATACGTCATTGGTGAATCTTCGGGAAGCGACCCATGAGATCCCCGGATATTTTGGCAGTAAATTCGGTCGTCGGACTATCCGAACACGTACGTACCTAGTACTACGTTTGTACCGATTTACAAGACAAGGTTGGCTTCTAGCAAAGCGCCATACCTACCCAATTCTCCAAAAATATCCTTACATGAATATGTGATCTATATCAGGCGTAGTATACGTAGTATTGCGTATTTCGATCCAGCATCGGATGTCACGTGCTAGGCCTGGGGCTGGAATTGTGTCTGCCCCGTACGAAGCACATATCGGATCTCTGGTAACTAGTCTCTATTATCGGATAAACATGACCTAGTCATTTTATCCCGATGACTGCAGTACATAAGAGAACCAGTTCCTATCCTACGTGACCATCATCTCCACTGTGACTAGAGTGATACTTCCGTCTTGACATCACACCCAACACACTACGATTTCAATATACCCAGCAGAGGCATACACATAACCTGTTAAAGCCCTGGACGACCTAAAACCAAAGTACATTGATTGTTGCAAGTATTAGCGGTGCAAGTCTCAGTTAAGACCAAATACACCTACCCTGATTCGGACTTCCATAGACACATAGTCATACAACCAATGAATTCCGATGGGTCTATCCAGAGCGAAGCTGTTTCCGTACCATCGGTAAAACACAACCTCCTACTACACTTGCATGAGTATCCTATACCCAAATATATGAGAACTATGCCGTTATGCCCTCACAACGCGCACAAGTGTAATACTAGTCTTTTATGCATTATTGATGTCCAATCTCGATAATACTCTGACTAGGGATATTTAATGATTAAACCTCCTGGATTTATTCTGTCTCATTTCATCTCAATCCAGGAAATAATCATAAGGACCTCCTATCATTTATACATCTTGGTGATCTAATCACAAATGATAAGAGAGCAATTTCCTTTGTCACATAGTTAATTTGTACAACAACATCATGATTTGTACAAAAAGTGACGCTATGGGTCATAACTGTCCAACAATCTCCCACTTGGCCTATAGCCAGTCACTCGATTGTCTTACACCCGAATTATGTACGGTTCGTTCAAATTACTGAGAAAAGACTTTCGTCAGCGGATTTGCATGATTATCATCTAATTCGATTTATACGATCATCATATCGCCACAATGTATGATCTGAACGAATCAGATGAATACCGAAGTATATATCTGGATCGTTGATGAGACCATTAATTCTTTAGCCTGTACTGTAGCCGAGCTCAACTGCTAACAGAACTATATCTAATCTAATTAGATTTATTAGTGACCCAAATGGCTTCTATTGCTGCCTCACCTGCAGCAATAACCCGCGTTTGTTGTTTATTTGGTAACAATATCTTGCTTGGAAGATTTCCAGCTCACTTTTCCGTTATTCAAACTTTGTAGTACCGTTGTTACGACTTATAGTCGTTATTATCGGTTTGGAAACTTGCAGCAGTGAACTCAGTCACTTCAAGTTCTCATTCTCCATAGTTTAAGACATCATCCTTAGTTCTCTAAGATATTAAAGGATGTTCTTAACATCAATCCAATGATTATCACTTGGATTGGTCCGATTGTGACTCCATATGCTCAAAGAGACACCGGGTCCCGTACATTTTTCAATGTATGATTTCTCGGAGAGTATTAACAACTTTAAATCTATCCCAGTAGATCTTTATTCCTAGAATAAAGGTTGTTTCTCCCAAGAATTGTACGGATAATTTTCTTATGAAAGCCAAGATTTCACCGATTGTTTTATGGGAATTTCAGTTCTAAGAAATGATATATCATAATTGTATAGGACATTATTGTCAGTGCGCTCCCACTAACCTCCTTATATACACAAGAATTATTTTCGTTTTGAATTAAATCATACACCATTATGATTACATCAAAACGATAATTCCAAGAACGCAATGCTTGCTTTAATCATACATGGATCGAACAACTCGCAAACCTTGTTTGCTAGTTTTGGTACGAAAAAACCAACAGGATGTTGTAAACATCCTCCAAAAGGTTTCCATTAAGGAAAGCAGTTTTGGCATTACAGTTGCCATATTTCATAAATGAAACATGCAACATCAGCAAGCATTATCAAAATGTATTTACCGTGGCAACATGTAAAAGGTTTCGTTGTAATCGACACAATGTTGATAACGATACCTTTTTGCTACAAGCCTAGCTTAGTACGTTGGTAAGTTGCCTTCCATGTATGTCTTCCTTGAAGACATTAATAGTACCATTAGGCACAATGCCTTCCAGTACAACAACTAGTGTCTTAACATAGTTGTTATACATGGAATCCATTTCCGATATCATTGCACTTTGCCATTATAGGGAGTCGATACCTTGTATCACTTCCTCATACGTAGTCAGTTCGTCTTCCTCAAAAGATTGACATCTTTACCAGGTGAGATAAGAAACCCATACCCTATGTTGTTTTCTAACTCTCTCCGACTTACGTGGTTCTTGTGTATTCGAAGATTATTGGTATATTTTCATCCTTGATGAACTATTTTTGTTCCATTATGAATGGTGTCTGGAATAGTATTATTTCGATTTTCATCGAGTTTTACTATCCTCCCACTTACCACTGCATATAGGTGTTCCTCTTAGGAAACCGCATGGTGAGAAACAATTACATTGTTCTCTTGTGAGATGTTTAAGTACTATACTTTGGTTTCCCTATGAGAACCCACAACTTAGGCACTTATCTGATTTGGGTTTTAGTTTGGTATCATACAAACATATGCCTAGCATACCCAAATCTTCAGGAATGAGAAAACCTAGTTTCTTTCCTGTTCATATCTAATATGAAATCTGTCAAATAGATTTTTATGGAACCTTTTTCTAAATAAGTTTTGCACTATTAATGCTTATCCGTTGAAGGAAATGGTAGCTCAGAGCGACTCATGATTAACCTTATCATGTCCAACCAAATCCGATCTCTCAGTTGGGACACACCGTCAAACTGACGTGATCCGGGAGGAGTCCTCATTGAAAGAATACTATAGTCTTTCAAGTATATGAGAAAATTATTTCTTAAGTATTTTCATAATGGTCTAACCATGATGGTTTAATACTTTAGCCGATTTGTTTGTCTATTTCGTGTCGAAACTTTAAAAGTTTTCGATTTGTGTTTCAAAAGAAACACATAACCACAACGCGATGCCATATCCGTGTAGGTCACGAAATATTCATATCCACACCTAGCCTAGCTAGACATGGGCCCACTTGCTTCACTATGAACTAGGGCTAACAGATCGGTGGCATTTTGCACTTTCACCAAGTAAATAGTGTTTTAGGCACTTTGCCTAATTAACTAGATTCGTAGACTTTATTTGATTGGAATCAAATTTGTCCTAGTACCCACTCTTCGAAAGTGTGGATATACGAGTCTTGTTTAATGCGTCACAGACAACAATGCCACTTTTAAGTTTCTTCTGATCAAATTAGTTTGAGCTATTTGTTTGTCATGTTATACGTTTGAGATTTATTTATATTCAAAATATAAATACTGTTATTCACATCTAATGTGTTTATCTCAATATCATCTTTATATAATAAAACACTTTAGTGTTCTAGAATAGAAAGGTATACCCGCAACGGGTTAAACCCTGATATAGAGATAATGTTTCTAGTCAAACTAGTTACATTATAACAGTTTCCTAATTTAAGTACACACCCGAGGGTAGTTCCTAAACTTAGGTATCTATGGTTAAAATAGTGACTTTCGTCCCGTTTTCGATTCGCAGATAAATCTCAACTGAAGTCAGTATCCTGCTCATAGCAGATTCTGCACATCAGTACATATTTATGTACCATGCTAAGTATCTCAAATCTAATTTTAATACTAGTAGTGAACATATTTATGACAATCACATTTGAAGTCAGAGCCTTGCTCGTCTTCAATTCCTTCATGTCTGCTTTATTCAAACGGCAGTCACGCTTCCGCGATCCCGTTTGCCACAATTTAGGCAGATATTTTGGGATATGTCATTTATCTTCCCAAAATATTGTAATGATTTTGCCTTTGCCCTTTTCACACTCCAGAAGCCTTTGGCCTAGCCTCGACTTTCTAGAATATCGAAGTAAGATGTGACTTGCGCTTCTTGCCTTATTGCAAACTTTGGCTTTGTCTCATTGAGAATGGCCATTAACTCTCCAAGAGTTATGTATTGCAATTTTAGTACTTCTAAAATCTAAGAATAGATCTATGAAGATCCTTCAATTTCATTATCATACTTAAGGATCTAATCCTTAGTTCTGATTAAGAAATTAAGGAGTCTATTTGGCAAGCATAACAGATTAAACACTAAAGTTATCATCACATGAATCTTCCCAAGATCATGCTCTACTATTTGCTTAACTTCGGGCTTAAGCATAAGATGTTATTTTATCAAATAAAGTAACTTCTTAGTTTCCAGGACCATCCTGAAACGTATTCCCAACTCGAAAATTAAAGCCGTTTAAATACATTTTCACCCATGATTATGTTTTAAACACCAATCTTTCAATTATCTTGATTCTAATAGTCCAACTATTTAATCAACGATTTTAGGTACTATTTATTATAATGATTACTATAGTCCAACTATTTAATCAATTATAACTTAATAGGTTAAATTCAATTAAGTTGATAACCATAATCCAATTATAAAATCAACTATTAATTAAAATGGTTAATTCAAATATATTGATTACTATAATCCAATTATATAATCAACTATAATAAAATAGTTTGAATACAGTCCAACTGTTTATTAAAACAACATTAATTATTAGTCCAACTAATATATTAATTTAACGACAAAATATTTGAAATGAGCGCGTATGGCAAGTTACTAAACGAATATTGCAAATTTAATACTTGCCTCCCACTATTTTTCGGCGAGCCTCTAACCCTCTGTCGAGTACTTGGGAAACCTTGTTTCCTAGTGGGCTAGGATCCCGTTAAATAACACACAATCTTGACTTTGGCCAACAAACTGTATGATAATATAGGTAGATCTCTAAGATCAATTGGATCCCATCCAATTCCTAGATCCAGTAGGGGGACATCCAAGACCGAAACATATATCTTATATATGCCAATATATCCAATATATTACCTAACCTTTTTCCTCTAAATCAACTAAGCCTTGGCTTTGGCACAACAAACTTAGTGATCCTAGTTAAGCGGAACCCATTGACCATGGAAAGCTTCGTAATCAATGTCGATGGACAAGAAGTGGTCTTGACTTTGGCCAACAAACCACAACTTGGACAAGACACCGATATGGAACAAAGCTCTCGTGATTCAAACACATCCTAGACGGAAAAAGGCCTTTACTTTGGCCAACAAACCAATGCCAGTCTTAGATCTTGAGTAAGAATCACTCAATGGAAGGAAAAACGCTTAATATTTTGTGAGAGTTTTTCGTGTACAAATTGGCAACCAATTTATTATCTTTGTTAAGGTCTCATCGTCATACACCCTTAAACAGGCATTCTAAACACATAATAAGGCGCATATAAATAAATAATAATGATATACGGATGGATACTTAACACATTGATCCTAGATCAAATCTCTCCATTTTCTCTCTCCCGTTAGCACAAGTATTGCTTCTACCCGTTACATAACACTTCTAAAGAAACCTCATTTACATTTAGGGGAATAGGTGAGAAGAGAAATACATAGAGTCAAAGAGGTAATAGGCTGGACATGTAGGTCCAATTAATAAATTCTAAATTTATTACAACAATTTCCAAAATTGCCCCACCCATCTAATATCCATCTGATATACATTATTCATGCATTGCAATCATGTATTCACACAACCATGTTATCAATCAATCTAATCCAATTAATAATCTGATATTAGTGACCATCCAATGTTCAAACAATGATTTGATTTTGCGCGAGTCAAACTCGTTTTGCGAATAAGTACTCAAAGTACGAATTCTTGAATTAATTAAAGTACAACATTAAATCAAATTTAATATGTATTTAATACTAATCCATTTATTTAATTCCAAATTAAATACTACACTTTATTAACGAACCTTTACGACTTAAATTCCAAATTTAATCGTTACGGGTCTCAAACCCGATTAACATCCAATGTTAATTTAAATAAAGTCCAATGGGCTTTTAATTAATTTCTTAAGGCATGGACTTTTGGTCAACTTGGGTCAAACCCAAAGACTAAAGCCCATTAAAGGAATCACCCTATATGCCTAGAAACCAATTAGGCCCATTAGGCCCAATTAAAGTTAAAGGTCCATTAAGTCATAATTGGACTTTATGGATATGGTTTTGGGCCCAATTGGATCCAACCAATTTGCCTAAACCAATCTTGGTACAACTAAGCCCAATAATCCCAATAACATCTTTTAAAGCCCAAATCCAATTTAAGCCCAATTAATTAAATTACAAAAATTCGAATTTTACAATTTAATTAATCTAAAGTGTATAACATAATTAATTAACTAAATTAACATTTCCAAAATATCAATTAGCCTAATAATTATGCATATTAACAACAAAACATGTCCAACACATTTTATCAAAAATCAAACCCATTACATGCTAATAAGCTCTCGGCAATCATTGGGTATTTTGTCCAATTTCAAATTCAATCCAATTAATTCTCAAATCAACAATTACCCAATTGATCTCAACTCATCCAATGAATCAAAATAAAAAATACCAAGACATTAGGGTTCTTATGTCTCTAGGCCAAGCCATGATTTTTGGGGAAAATTGTTCCAAACAATATTTCATGAAATTGATCAAATCAAACTTCAATTAAACTACATTTAAGCATACTCAATCATCCAATTTCATCAAATCATGCTCAAATACATTTTACCCAATTTTAACCATAAATCAAGTTTCATGCTTTTACTTGCTCCGATACCATTGTTGGGAAATCTCTATGTCCCGAGGATCGAATAAAGCATAGAAACATACATGTGAATACACGAAGAAGTTGCGGAACACTTACATCGATCGATTGAGGCGATGCGGTGAAGAACAAAATTCTTGTTCTCCCTCCAAGATGGCTCGGCAGTGAGCAGAAAAGTGTTCTCCATTTTCGGCCATCATGGTCCTCCAAGCTCTAAGCTTTTGTGTTGTGATTCCAAGCTCACATATGCGGTTCCCTATAACATTCGCAAGACTCCGATGTGTGCTAGCACTTGGTGATTTTTGCAACAAAAATACCTAGCTTCTACTTGCCATTCTCGACACACCAGTGAAGGAAGAAGACAGCCCCTTGGGCGTGAGAGATAAGAGAGGAATGAGAGAGAAAAAGGGTTTGTGTTTTTTTTGTTTGTATTTTTAATTGATTTCTAAAATCAATTAAACATATACCAAATAATTGAATTTCAAAAAGTCAAGGCATTAATGCCAACCAACCATTTCCATCAAGTGATTTAACGCTTGATGTGACTAATGATTTGATGCTTGATGTGACTTGTGGGCCACGCTTAAATTCGCAATGCGAGTGCGCCCGCAAACACTCCCGGGCTCGGGTTCGCTAATTCCAAATTAACAAATTTTCCGTTGCGACGCAATTAAATAATTATGCCTAGCAAAATCACTATTCACGTCGCTAACGGATTAATTCTAAATTAACTCGTTCGCCCGAATTAAAATCTAATTTCAATTCCGCATCGAAATCCAATTCATAAAATATATCGAATATATTATTTTATCGATTAATTCCAAATTAATCGTTTTCTCTCTTTAATTAATATTTTATCCCAGATAAAATATCTCCTCAATTAATCCCAGATTAATTTTCTCTCTCATCTAATTAATCCCAGATTAATAAAGTGCGAGTCATACGTCATCGGTGAATCTTCGGGAAGCGACCCATGAGATCCCCGGATATGTTGGTAGTAAATTCGGTCGTCGGACTATCCGAACACGTACGTACCTAGTACTACGTTTGTACCGATTTACAAGACAAGGTTGGCTTCTAGCAAAACGCCATGCCTACCCAATTCTCCAGAAATATCCTTACAGGAATATGTGATCTATATCAGGCGTAGTATATGTAGTATTGCGTATTTCGATCCAGCATCGATGTCACGTGCTAGGCATGAGGGTGGAATTGTGTCTGCCCCGTACGAAGCACATATCGGATCTCTGGTAACTAGTCTCTATTATCGGATAAACATGACCTAGTCATTTTATCCGATGACTGCAGTACATAAGAGAACCAGTTTTGTATCCTACGTGACCATCATCTCCACTATGACTGGAGTGATGCTTCTGTCTTGACATCACACCCAACACACTACGATTCTCAATATACCCAGCAGAGGCGTACACAGAACCTGTTAAAGCCCTGGACGACCAAAAACCAAAGTACATTGATTGTCGCAAGTATTAGCGGTGCAAGTCTCAAGTTAAGACCAAATACACCTACCCTGATTCGGACTTTCATAGACACATAGTCATACTACCAATGGAATTCCGAGGGGTCTATCCAGAGCGAAGTTGTTTCCCGTACCATCGGTAAAACACAACGTCCTACTACACATGCATGAGTATCCTATACCCAAATATATGAGAAATTTGTTGTTATGCCCTCACAACGCGCACAAATGTAATACTAGTCTTTTATGCATTATCGATGTCCAATCTCGATAATACTCTGACTATGGATATTTAATGATTAAACCTTCGTGGATTGATACTGTCTCATATCATCTCAATCCAGGAACTAATCGTAAGGACCTCCTATAATTTATACATTTTGGTGATCTAATCACAAATGATAAGAGAGGAATTTCCTTTGTCACATAGTTAATTTGTACAACAACATCATGATCTGTACAAATAGTGACGCTATGGGTCATAATTGTCCAACACTATATTGGGCAAACTTGAACATACACCAGAAACCGCTTGGACTATACAATGTTGATGGGTTTTATGATTTTTTTTTTTGTGTTTCTTGATGATGCTCGGAAAAATGGGTTCGTGTCAAAGCCTGTAAAAGAACTCCTCTTTACTGCCAGAACTGTCCCAGATTTAATTGACCAAATCTTAGCCTTTGAACCTCAAATTTACCCCATTATTTCCAGGATAAACTGGTCCGATGATGATCGTGGTAAGAGGCGTCGAATAAATCTAGATATTAACCTTTAACTTTTCATTTAGATGTAGAATTTCACCTAACCAGGTACGGTTTTCTAAACTCTTCTTCTACTGTTTAAGACATTGAGGACAATATCTCATTTAGGTTTGGGGGAGTAGAATAGTTAAATTGTATCTTGTTCTTATTGTTTTATTTTTAGTCAAAATTTTTCGAAAAAGCCAAAAAAAATTGAAAATTTTTACAAAAACCAAAAAATATTTTGTATTTTTGTGTTTTTATTTGATTAATCAGGCGAAATTGGTGTGAGATAGCTGTGTAAGGAATATTCATTCCTGAGACGTATCTCAACCTATTTTGGAACAAGTTAATTTTTGTTTATTTCCTTTTGAATTATTTAATTTATGAATTCTCCATAAGACTGACTAAAATGACTCTTCATATGCTCAGTTGACAAGTATTATCAGCATACATGGTAACATACAGACATGAGCTGTAATTGAAAAATTTGTAATATTCAGTGCTCTAGTATAATTGGATGAAGCATCTTAAAAAAAGCGATGGGATAAAAAAAATAGTCTGAGATCCGAGTTATTAAGTCTGTAAGGGTGTCTTAACACCTAGTGCCCTAAAACCAACTGGTTTGGGAGTCACTGGCCTAAAGCTCGTTACATGGATCGAAGATGTTGCCAAAAAATATATATATCTGAAGTTCGAGTAATTAAGTCTGTAGGGGTGTCTTAACACCTAGTGCCCTAAAGCCAACTGGTTTGGGAGTCACTGACCCAAAACTCGCTACATAGATGGATGATATTGTATATAAATAAATAAATAAAAAATCAGAAAAGTCAAAAAAAGTCAGAAAAATTATTCCATTGCTTAAAAAAAAGGTGTGAAATCTTATATAACTTTAGGAAAAAAATATTACTTTCTTCTCCACTGTACTTAAGACTATTGTGGGTAAAACTGAGTTGATTAATATTTTGTTGACTGTGTAAATGGAGAATGGTAAAAATAATCGGAGAATTTACTTATTCGGTAATTTAGAATGAAACAAAACAACTATTGACTTGGATTAGATGTTTCATATGTTTAGTCACTAACTTTTTTATTCTCTTTTCTCTTGTCTTTTATTTTTGTGTGCATTAGTTTTACTATCTTTTACTTTTATAAGACGTTTGTGGGTATCGTCGCTGTAAACCCTCACGAGACTACAACTCGTCCACTAGGGACACCTAGGGGTTTAAAGGCTTGTTGCATACGCTAAATGCAACTGTGATCCCTACGAAAGTGACTTAGTTTAATTTTAATTGTTTCTTGTATTTTATTTTGTTGTTTTGCTCGAGGACTAGCAAAATGTTAGGTTTGGGGGTGTGATGAGCGGAAAATATATCAATATTTACCGCCCCTTTTACTTAATATTTTGTTTAGTTTCTCGGGTTTGATGAACATTTTGATGTGTTTTAGTTTGTTTTGCAGATAAAATAATATTGGGACTCAATGAAATCATTATGACGAAATGTGGGTCAAATAAGGGTAAATATTGGACTTGACATATTAATTTTGGAGATTGGAAACTTGAAAGGGCGTTTTAACGAAGTGCAGTTTTGGAAATTCCAATTTTGCACATCTGTCGTATTTTGGACATAACGTTTTACTCCGATATCGGATTGAGCTGATTCAAGTTCCAAATTAAAGAAGACTCAAAGATCTAAAACTTTAAAAGTGTGTTATGTGTAATTATTAAAGTAATTTTCGAATTCTGAAGATTGCATGACCGCAATTGATGAAACATCCGAAAGTGTGTTATGCGTAATTATTAAAGTAATTTTCAAAGTAAAAAAATAAATTAATAAATAAATAATAAAAATTATCAAATCACCACCAAACATGATAGCAATTAGTGGAGCAATTAATAATGGAATTTGTGGAGTAATTAGTGGAGCAATTAATAATGGATTTGGTGGAGCATTTGATGGATGATTTGATGGAGGCAAAATTTTGCCTATAAATACCAAGCCATTTCATTTGTAAATTCATATTTTCTTCTAAGGAATTCCTTAAGAATACTAAGAAGATTGTATCTTGTTTATTTATTTACAGCTTTCAGTAATTAATTCCCGCTTTCGCACTTTCTTTTCTTTACTTTTCAGTTTTTACTTTCCGCAATTTACTTTTACGCACAATACTTTTCTTTCTATAATTTTCAGTTTTTACTTTCCAATAATGAAGAGGTAACTCTTCTTTGCTGGGGTAAAAGGTAAAACTTTTATTACTAATATTTAGATTAATCTCCCTTAATTATAATATATAAACTAGTTAAAACCTGACTTAATGAAGATACCGCCATATTGGTCGGTTGGTAATTATTTAAATTGGTTTTAACCTGACTAAACTGGATACCGCCTGATTGGTCGGTTAGTAATTAATTATTAATTTGACTAAATCTGGATACCGCCTATATGGCTGGTTGGTAATTATCATACAAGTTAATATATTATATTAAGGCAGATATCTAAAATAGAAGTAATAAAAGTGGATCCTTTTACCTCAGCATTTTCTTTTATTGTACTTTTACTTTATTTACTTTTCAACAATTTACTTTCAGCATTTACTTTTTAGCAATTTACTTTCAGCAATTTACTTTCAGCATTTACTTTTCAGTAATTTCTTTCAACATTTACTTTCAGCATTTAATTTTCAGTATTTAATTTCAGCATTTAGTTTCCGTCATTTACTTTTCAGCAATTTACTTTCAGCATTTACTTTATGTCTTTTATTTTATTTAAGTTTTTACTACCCGTAAATATGTGTCGTAACTAAGCCAGTTATCTGGGGTTGTGATGAAGTCCAATATCACCGGTTTATAAGGGGTTAAATTACGGTTGGGTAATATAAAGGTTTATTTATTGAGCCTTAGTGTTAATGCATCTTGTTAACTGGCCATTAATAAGATTGATTCGGTAAACTTAAAATAAACTTGGAAAATGGATTTTAGGTTTAAGACCTTAGACTTAATAGCCCTCGATCTTCCTTGAGGATAGTGTTAGACAATTATGACCCATAACGTCACTGTTTGTAAAAGACATTGTGTTTTTGTACAAAATTAACTATGTTATAATGAAATTTCCTTTTACCGTTTTTTAATTTATTTACTTTGATATATAAATGGTAAAAGTCCTTATGATTAGTTACGGATTGAGATGATATGAGACAGTATCAATCCATAAAGGTTTAATCATTAAATATCCCTAGTCGTAGTATTATCGAGACTGGACATCGATAATGCGGAATAGACTAGTATTGCACTTGTTCGCGTTGTGAGGGCATAACGACATAGTTCTCATATATTTAAGTATTGGATACTTATGCAAGTGCGATATGAGGTTGTGTTTTACCGATGGTACGGAAAACAGCTTCGCTTTGGATAGACCCCGCGTAATCCCATTGGTAGTATGTATATGTGTTTATGGGAGTCTGCATCAGGGTAGGTGTATTTGGTCTTAACCTGAGACTTGCATCGCTAGTACTTGCGATAATCGGTAAACTTTGGCTTTGGTCGTCCAGGGCTTTAACAGGTTCTGTGTACGTCTCTATTGGGTTTATTGAGAATCGTAGTGTATTGGATGTGATGTCAAGACGGAAGTATCACTTCAGACATATGAAGATGATGATCACGTAGGGATTCAGAACTAGTTCTCTATTGTGTTGCAACCATCGGGATAATATGACAAGTTCATGATTATCCGATTCAAAGAGACTAGTTGCTTGATATCCGATATGTGCTTCGTACGGGGCAGACACTATTCCAGCCCCAGGCCTTGCACGTGAAATCTGATACTGGATCGTTATACGCAATACTACGTATTATACGCCTGACAAAGATTATATATATTCCAGTAAGATATTTCTGGAGAATTGGGTAGGCACGGTGCTTTGCTAGAAGCCAACCATGTCTTGTAAATCGGTAAGCACGTGGTACGAGGTACTCATTTTATCGGATAGTCCGATAATCGGATTTACTTCCAACATATCCAGAGATCTCTTGGGTCGCTTCCCAAAGATTCACCGATGACAGTTGACTCGATTAGAATTAATATGGGATTAATTGAGAGAGAGAAAATTAATCTGGGATTAATTGAAGCATTATTTAATCTGGGATTAAATGTATTCGAAAGAGAGAGAGCATGATTAATTTGGAATTAATCGGTAAAATAAATTTAATAGTTAAATTTGATTTTTCTATTTAATTTATTCGTATGGGCTAAAAATAATATATCGAATATATTAATATGAATTGGATTTCATTACGAAATTAAAGTTGGACTTTAATACGAACGAACGAATTAATTTAGAATTAATTCGTAAACGACGTTCGTAATATATTTGCGAGGCATCGTTATTTAATTAAATTAGATTTAATTATTTAACGATGAAAGTTCGTTTAATCGGATTAAACGGATCCGAGCCGCGGTAAATGTTCGTAGAGACATTTGAATTTCGAATTCAAATGTGGGGCCCACTTCACATGTGGTAGTTGGGAGGGTAGTTGGCATTTATGCCAAACCATCTACTTTCCAACCACCTTGAAATGGTTTTGGTGAAACCATTTACCCAACCACCTTGTTTGGGTGAAAAAGGGTAAATTGGTTTTTACCCAAAGGCATCTCTCTCTCTCATTTGGTAACACATCTCACAAACACAAACCCTAATACATCAAGGAAAAAGCGTGAGCTTCCTAATCTTCTTCTCTTTGATTTTGTGGCAAAATCAAGTTAGCTAGCACTTCAAGGAATCAACAAAGGTGATAGGGAAACAACTCAAAGCTTGGAATCAACACAAAGGTTGGATCTTGGAGATCTTCATTCACAACTCAAAGCATGGAATCAACAAAGGAATCATCTTGGAGATCTTCTTCTCAAAAATTTTAAAAGCTCAAATCCATTCAATGTAAGTAATTCCGCAACTTATAATGAATTTATAAACACCTTTTCTTGCTTATTAGATCATTGGCATGTTCTAGGAACACTAACATATAGATAACCCTTTAATAGATTTCCTTAAATGATAGGAATATACCTGTCGGGCGGGGTAGCCATAATTGGAACTTAATCTTAATAAATTCAGATAACTTGGTTAACATAGAAATATGATTAATTGGGTTATACTGGGTATTTGTATTTGACCATCGGAATAGGCTTTTACATAAATTCGTGTTACAGGTTAATAAACCAATATATTACACAAATGTAAAATAACCACTTCATCTTTTAAAAAAATATTGGAAGGATTCACAACCCTGGAATCGATCAAATTTTGATCGGAGCTACTGTTCACCATGGTCACTATTAATCCGAATCTTCCTCCCTCGTTTCATGTGTAATCGAGTGCGAATCGGAATAATTTTCAGTGCCATCTTGTAGTACTATTCGAGATCTTCGATTTGGCGGGTGGCTCGGGCCTTAAAATGAAGCAACTAGTGGAGATCAAGAAACCCAAGCCCGCGTGTTTCTACCTCATTACTGCCATTTCCTGGTTACCTGGGGGCTACCGTCGACCGCCATAAGGTGGAGGGGTGTCCGGCGCACCCCCTGGCTTGTCGCGCCGGCCAGTAGTGGCCGACAGGCCACCGTCGTGACTAGCAATGTAGAGGATGTGTTTTGGGGGGTGAGAGGGCCGTGTGGGGGGATTTGTAATGGATTTGCCATTTTGGCAATTTCTGATAACAATGGGTATTTATAGTGAAGTTTCTGAAATTCACATTCTGGCCCCCGAAAATTACAATCAGGCTCATATCAGGGAACTTTCTAGAAATATCATATTTTTGAAGCCCTTCTGATACAAATTTCAAAAAGTGTTCAACATGAAAGTTTTTCGTCTCGGAAAAAAGAGTTTGATAGTTCAAATATCAACTCAATTGGAGTTCCATTACTATCTTTATAGCTAAAATAAGAAATATTTATGCGTATAACAATAAAATCAGAAATCGCGTAACCGGTTCTCGAAATCACTCATTTTCCAACGCGACGAAACTTCACTCTAAAATATTCCCACCTATTTTCCAACACATGAAGTCTAATTTTCGAATACCATCCCTTTCCAAATCTTTCACTTTAATTCGAAAATTTTCCCGTACTGTTCCAAAAACCCGAGATATTACATTATGCATCATAAATTTATGATATTTATGTGACTGTTTTAAACCGTCACTAATTTACGACACACAAAAAACCGTCATAAAAAATATGACACAATGATCTATGACAATTTTAAAACCGTCATATAACAACATTTATGACGATTTTAAACCGTGTTTAGTTTTGATTTCCAATAGTTTTAGTGTTTTCAAAATTCCATTTTTTTCTAGTATTTTTAGTCTTTTATTAATTCTAATTTTCCTTTTATAATCAAATTTCCAAGAATCAAATTATTCATTTTTCAATTCCAATTGTAGTAAATTCAGTATTTATTTATGTTCCAACATCTTGTTTTAAATCTACTCATTCATCCATTTCAGACTTTAGATGACTCGTTAACAATTGTTTATTTTAAATATTAGTCATCATCGTCAATTTCAACTTTAAGGACCCGCTCATTTGGTATGCCCTGCGCACCACAATTGACATTACCAACAATTACAGATACTTTTCTGCTTATAATGCAATAAATGACTTGGGAATATGCAATATCGTTAAACTAATACTTCATTTATTGATCATACAAAATTCATTTTGTTCTTGTTGGTCAAACACATACAAACAAAAGCCATGTTATCCAGGACTTGAACCTAAAACCTTGAAGATATGATCTCAAACTCAAATTGTTGGGTTGCGTCCCTTGAGGACATCACTGATTTATCCACGTATCCATACCGGGGTACAATAACCCGATATGGATGATGTGGGTTTCCACGGTATTCTAAAGAAAAAGTCACGCCTGTGACGTTTGCATATATAGAAATTAGAAGAAATTGCACTACATGTTCAAGCAACCATCAATATCCCCAGTGACGGAGCCACTAAGAGGCGAGAGATGGCACCTAAAAATTTGTTAAAATATATCCTAAAAAGTTAATGAAAAGTGAACACTTTCAACTATCATTGTTGGCATTTCCCCAAAATGGGAATGTTTTCAGTTAAGTCTGTTTTATCATATGGCCGTAAACAGCAAGTCATCGGAAGTTGCAAGTATCCCATCAAAGATTGAGGTGTTCTTGTGGAGGGGCTTGACAGGAGGACTCCCCAATGCAAGTAATCTTTAGGAAACAAGATTCTAAGCAGTGACTGGTGATAAAGATGCTCAAGAAAAGTAGACTCTGAATCAATCTTCCAGTGTAAAGCCTCAAAAGCCTTCTGGAATCAATCCATCTTGAAAGATTTGGCTGATAAGGCTAAAGGTTGTAATTTTGGGGACTTAATCCAGCTGTCTTGATAGTTTAGCACAAACAAGAAATGAGCAAATTGTGGTGTTGATGTGAGCTTTTCCGGGGTGCTAGGAATGAAATTGCTCTTCTGCAATTCTTTTGAGAGAATAAATATGCCAGTTGAAATGCCATGTGCTATGAATAGATATTTATTATTAGATTGACTTAAATATGCCAGGAAGAACCGACTAATATCATAAATAATTTAAATTAATTAAAAATTATAAAAATATTTATTTTTTATTTTTTGGTTTAATTTTTTTTTGGGATTCAGAACAGACCGGGACGATTTCACTGATTTCTTACACCCCGATTTTTAAGGTTATAACCAGTTCGTAATCACACGCGTATAACGCAAGCGCACGTATCGTTCAAGTAGTATAAAAAGTATCGATCCCACGAGGACTTAATACCTAATCTATTAATTTTATGAGGTCAAATGATTACTAGTATCTAATAAGTTGATTGATTGATTTGAAATGGTGATGATTTTGAATTTAAAAACAAGTAAATAAAATTGCACGAAAGTAAGTTTAAGAAAATTCAATATTAAGAAACTATCTAGGGTTGTGAATCTTTCTAATATCTTTTAAAAGATGAAGTGGTTAATTCATGTTTGTGTAATAAATCGGTTTACTAACCTGGAACACAAAATTATGCGAAAGCCTCTGTCGATGGTCAGACGGAAATACCCAGTATAACTCAATTGAACCATATGTCTATGTCAACCAAATTACCTGGATTCATTAAGTTTAAGTTCCAATTATGGCTACCCCCGCCCGACAGGTATATATCTATCATGTAAGAAAATCTATTAAAGGGTTATCTATCTTCAAGGAAGATCGTGGGCTACTAAGTCTAAGGCTGAAACGTGAAATTCTTTTGTCATGTTTATTTTAGATTTACCAGATCAATCTTATTAGTGGCCAATTAACAAGACGCATTAAGTTTAAGACTTAATAAGTAAACCTTTAAATTACCCAAACTACAAAATAACCCCTTATAAACCTGTGATATTAGAATTCATCACAACCCTAGATAACTAACTTAGTTACGACATATAACTAGGGCTAGTAAAAACTTAAAAGTAAAAGACATAAAATAAAATGCTGAAAAGTAAATAAAGAAAATCACAATAAAAGAAAATGATAGGGCTAGAGGATATACTTTTATCACTACTATTTTAGATATCTCCCTTAATATAATATATTAACTTGTGTGATATTACCAACCAGCCATATATGCGGTAACCTGATTAGGTCAAATTAAGTCCATAAACTAGCCATATAGGTGGAAATTACCAACCGACCAACCAGGCGATATCCATGCTTAGTCAGATTAAAACCAGTTTATAAATGATTACCAACCGGCCAATATAGCGGTATCCTCATTAAGTCAAATTTTAAATAGTGAATATATTATAATTAGGGAGATTAATCTAAATAGCAGTAATAAAAGTTTTACCTTTCACCCTAGCAGTGGGAAGTTACCTCCTCATGTTGAATAGTAAAAACTGAAAAAGTAAAGAAAGTAAATTATTATTACAGAACGTAATTAAAATTAATTACAAAACTGAAATTAAAAGAAACTAGATATAAAACTCCCTATTTACATCAGAGAATTCAGAGAGGAAGATAAATCTGAAACTGAAACCTCGAGCTGAATTTATAGGCCTCGATAAGGTGTGCGCATCACGACGCGGGCTTCGCATCGCGACGCGCCACGTGTCGTGCTCTGGTTGGCTGCTTCAGATTCATATCCGATGATGTGGCGATGTGGATAATTGACTCAATAATTTGTCTGACGTGGCGATGATGTGGCGATGACATGGAAACATGTGGCGAAAGTGATTGTCGGCACCGTAGGATTGTGACACGTGGCACACTGTGATTGGCTGATGATGATGTGGCGCTGACGTGGTGAGTTGACTCGGTCTACTGCTAATGTGGACGATGACGTGGCTGACACGTGGCGATGGCGATTGTCGGCACCATAGGATGATGACATGTGGCACGGCGTACGTTAGCAGATCGGCTGTGATGTTGACACGTGGTAGGCGTACGTTAGCAAGTAAAACTTTTCAGATTCTGAGATGTGTCCTCCGGCGCACGTTAGCAACTCATGGCGCATTTTAGGCGTAGCGACGCGAAAGATTACCAAATTACCCTTTTTTTTTTTTTTCGTTTTGCATTGTTTTGGCCCCAAATCACCTCCAGAAAGTCCTGAAACTTTATTTATCTGTAAAATAACACAAAACACATTAAAATATTCATAAAACTCAAGAATCTATATAAAATATTAGGTCAAATGAGTGGGAAATAGTGATACATTTACCACTTATCACACCCTCAAACCTAACATTTTGCTAGTCCTCGAGCAAAACTCAAAATAACATAAACAACTTAAAAATAAAATTTAACTAAGCCACTTTCGTAAGGATCACAGTTGCATTTAGCGTATGCAACAAGCCTTTAAACCCCTAGGTGTCCATAGTGGACGAGTTGTAGTCTCGTGAGGGTTTACAGCAATGATACCCACAAACATTTTACAAAAGTAAAACGATAGTGAAACTAATGCACACAAAAGCAAAAAGACAAGAGAAAAGAGAATAAAGAAGTTAGTGACTAATCAGGTGAAACTTCTAGTCCAAGTTACTAGTTTTTTTTCTCTTTCTAAATTACCGAATAAGTAAATTCTCCGATTATATTTACCATTCTCCATATGCACAGCCGACAAAATATTAAACAACTCATTTTTGCCCACAACAGTCACAAGTGCAGTTGATAAGAGAGTAATATTTTTGTCCTAAAGTTTTATCAGAATTCACATCTTTTTGCAATAATGGAATAATTTTTCTGATTTTTCTGATTTTTTTTATTTGATTTTTGATTTTTTTTTATTTATATACAATATCTTCCATCTATGTAGCGAATGTTGGGTCGGTGGCTCCCAACCAGTTGGCTTTAGGGCACCAGGTGTTAAGACACCCCTACGGACTTAATTACTCAGACTTCGGATATGTATATTTTTGCAGCATCTTTGATCCATGTAGCGAGCTTTGGGCAAGTGACTCCCAAACCAGTTGGTTTTAGGGCACTAAGTGTTAAAACACCCTTACGGACTTAATAACTCGATCTCAGACGTTTTTTTTTACTCCATCACTTTTTGAGATGCTTCCTCCAATTAAACTAGAGCACTGAATATTACAAACTTTTTAATTACAACTCATGTCTGTATATTACTATGCATGTTGATAATACCTGCCAACTGAGCATATGAAGATCCATTTTAGTCAATTTTATGGAGAATTCACAAATTAAATAATTTAAAAGGAAATAAACAAAAATTAACTTGTTTCGAAAATGGGTTGAAATACGTATCAGGAGTGGGAACCCCTTACACAATTATCTCTTACCAATTTCACATTTTTAGTCAAAATAAAAACACAAAAACGCAAAATATTTTTGTAATTTTTGAAAATTTTTCAAAATTTTTTTATTTTTCGAAAAATTTTGGACTAAAAATAAAAACAACACACAACTAAAAACAAGATACTGATAAACTAATTCCCTCCACCAAACCTAAATGAGACATTTTCCCCAATGTCTTAAACAGTAGAAAAAGAGTTTAGAAGATAGTACCTGGTTAACTGAAATTCTACACGAAAAGTTAAATGTTAAGATCCAGATTAATACGATGCCTCTTACCACGATCGTCCTCGGACCAATTTATCTTTGAAATGATAAGGTCAATTTGTGGTTCATAGGCTAAGATATGGTCAATAGATCCGGAGCAGTTCTGGCAGTGAATATGAGTTCTTTTAAAGGTTTTGAGACGAACCCATTTCTCCGGGAATCATCAAGAAACACACAAAGAAAATCATAAAATCCTTCAACGTTGTACAGTCCAAGCGGTTTCTGGTGTATGTTCAGGTTCGCCCAAGATAAAACTGTAAAAATTTCCTCCAATGTACCCAAGCCACCGGCAAAGCAATAAAAACATCAGCACGGTTAATCATTTCTACCAGTTGTTCAGACAGACCTGGCACTATTAGTTCTTCTCCGTTTGATGGTCTAATAAGATTTGCCTCCGCCAAGGGTTTTGGGATGATTCCCAAAACTTGACTGCCTCATTCTTGTACGGCCTTTGAAATGATTCCCATAAGTCTAAGATTGCCACCGCCATATAGTAAGTGCATATTTCTTGCAGCTAAGACTCGACCCAATTCCTGTGCTGCTGTTACGTATTGTGGCTTAACACCAACACTAGTACCGCAAAACACACAGATGTTTTCAACTCGTCTTCTTGAAGTGACTTCCATGTTTTACTCTGGATGTCTTCAAAAGTGCAATGATGAGTTGAATTTATAGCACCTGAAAAGGGTGAGCAAAAATAATAGCACTAGTACCTGCCAAATGACAATTATTAGTTAAACAATAAAATAAATCGTGATAGTCAAAAAGATCTGGATCCTATCAAAGAAAATAAAAGAAAATAACAAAACAAATCACAATTATTAGGAAAAGACAAAGAGATATAATATGTACAAGAAACGTAGCGGCTGGATTGACGTTTATGCGTTTGAGACAAGCTTCCCATCCAATTTTCTTATAAATTGGCAAACATGGTGTTTTTGAGTCAGATTCCCAAGACTTAACTGTTGTCTTTCTCTTTGAAATTGTGCATATAACACACGAATTTCGTGATAGACATATCCACTGGGATGCGTCTAAAGAGTTTTAGATATATCATCCAAAGACTCCTTACTCAAGCCATCCTTAATGAAATTAATCTTATCTTCGCGGTTATCAGACACCATTCCTAAAGAACGACAAAGAGTATCACAAAATATACGAGCACATTTATAACAAACACACATTCTTTTGGCTCTTCTCTTTTTAGCATATGTGCTCTATCCTAAATCAGGCAAATGTGAAATAAAAGAGTCAGAAGACTCATCTGCCAATCGGACCCTGTTGGTGTTTGCTAAGGTCCCAAGTTCATAAACAAGCATGAAATAAGTGCGAATACAAATCAACGAAGTTACGGAATACTCACATCGATCGGTTGAGTGACGCTACGATGAACAAAATCAAATTCTGCCCACTGTCACAGCTCACAGTAGTGCAGTTCTTGAGCTCCACCATTTTTCGATTTTTGGATCATCTTCCAAGCTCCAAGCTTTGTCAAACGATTCCCGGCTCATGGGTGGACTTCCCTATCACCTTAGCATGGCTTCGTAGTGTGCTGGCACTCCCGATTTTGCCACAAAATCGCGACTCTAAGCTTCCCTTTTCCTCTTGGCTCACGGCAGTTCACTGCAAAACCAGTGAAGAAATTTGCCCCATGGGCGTGTGAGAGAGAGATGAGTTTGGTTGATGGCTAAAGTGTATCTAATACACTTATGTGAATTTCAAATTCATTTCATGTGAATTTGGCTTTCAAGAAGTCAAACAATTAAAGCCAATCAACCTCCATCAACTCACATCACTCATGAATAGTGACTTGCATAAATCACTCAAAGTGAAAGACATGCCTCACTTGATTGACGAATGATGTGACGCTAGTTGCGACTAGCGATTTGATGCATGATTTGACTTACGTGCTGCACTCGAATTCGAAATGCGAATGCGCTCACAAATAATCTCGGGCTCGGGTTCGCTAATTCCAAATTAACGAATTTTCCGTTGCGACGCAATTAAATCTAATTTAATTAAATAATCATGCCTAGCATAATTACTATTCACATCGCTAACGAATTAATTCTAAATTAATTCGTTTGCGCGAATTAAAATCTAATTTTAATTTCGCGTCGAAATCCAATTTCGTTTAATATATCGAATATATTAATTTATCGATTAATTCCAAATTAATCGTTATCTCTCTTTAATTGATATTTTATCCCAGATAAAATATCTCCGTAATTAATCCCATATTAATTTTCTCTCTCTTATAATTAATCCCAGATTAATTTAGAGTGCGAGTCATACGTCATCGGTGAATCTTTGGGAAGCAACCCATGAGATCCCCGGATATGTTGGCAGTAAATACGGTCGTCAGACTATCCGAACAAGTAAGTACCTAGTACTACGTTTTACCGATTTACAAGACAAGGTTGGCTTCTAGCAAAGCGCCATGCCTACCCAATTCTCCAGAAATATCCTTACAGGAATAAAGGATCTATATCAGGCGTAGTATACGTAGTATAGCGTATTTCTGTCCAATATCGGATGATCACATGCTAGGCCTGGGGCTGGAATTGTGTCTGCCCCGTACGAAGCACATGTCGGATGTATGGTAACTAGTCTCTATAATTGGATAAACATGACCTTGTCATTTTATCCCGATGACTGCAGTACTTAAGAGTACTAGTACCGAATCCTACGTGACCATCATCTCCATATGACTGGAGTGACACTTCCGTCTTGACATCACACCCAACACACTACGATTCTCAATATACCCAGCGTAGGCGTACACAAAACCTGTTAAAGCCCTGAATGACCGCAACCAAAGTATATTGATTGTCGCAAGTATTAGCAGTGCAAGTCTCAGGTTAAGAACAAATACACCCACCCTGATTTCAGACTTCCATAGACACATAGTCATACTACCAATGGAATTCCGAGGGGGTCTATCCAGAGCGAAGCTGTTTCCCGTACCATCGGTAAAACATAACCTCCTATTACACTTGCATGAGTATCCTATACCGAAATATATGAGAACTATGTCGTTGTGCCCTCACAGCGCGCACAAGTGTAATACTAGTCTTTTACGTATTTATCGATGTCCAATCTCGATAATACTTTGACTAGGGATATTTAATGATTTATCCTTCGTGGACTGATACTGTCTCATATCATTCTCCGTCCAGGAACAAATCATAGGGACCTCCTATCATTTATACATCTAGGTGATCTAATCACAAATGATAAGAGTGTAATCTCTTTTGTCACATAGTTAATTTGTACAACAACACCATGATCTGTACAAATAGTGACGCTATGGGTCATAATTTTCCAACAATCTCCCACTTGGCCTATAGCCAGTCACTCGAGTGTCTTACACCCGAACTATGTACGGTTGGCTCAAAATGCTGAGAAAAGGCTTTCGTCAGTGGATTTGCATGATTATCATCTGATGCGATTTATTCGATCATCATATCGCCACTATGTATGATCCGAACGAATCAGATGAATATCGAAGTATATATCTGGATCGTTGATGAGACCATTAATTTTTTAGCCTGTGCTGACGCCTAGCTCAGCTGCTAACAGAATTATATCTAATCTAATTAGATTTATTATCGACCCAGAAGGCTTCTATTGCCGCCTCAGCTGCAGCTATAACCCGCATTTGTTGTTTATACGGTAATAGTATCTTGCTTGGAAGATTTCCAGCTCACTGTACCGTTATTCAAACTTTGTAGTACCGTTTGCGACTTATAGTCATCTTATCGGTTTAGGAAACTTGCAGTAGTGATCCCAGTCACTTCAAGTTCTCATTCTCCACAGATTAAGATAGCATCCTTAGTTCTCTAAGATACTAACGGATGTTCTTAACAACAATCCAGTGACTATCACTTGGTTTGGCCCGATTGTGAATCCATATGCTCAAAGCGTATGAGACAGCAGGTCGCGTACATTTTTCAATGTACGAATTCTCGGAGAGTTTTTCTCGAAAGCCACGCTTTCACACCGATTATTATTATGGGAATATCATTTCCAAGAAATGACATATTATCATATTTTATAGGACAACCACTGTCAGTGCACTCCCACTAACCCTCTTATATACACAAGAATCATTTCCGTTTTGAATTAAATCATAAACTATTATGATTACATCAAAACGATAATTCCAAGAACCTATGCTAGCTTCAATCCAAACATGGATCGAATAACCTGCAAACCTTGTAAAAGTTATGGTACGACAAAATCGACAGGATGTCGTAAACATCCTCCGAAAGGTTTCCTTTTCAGGAAAGCGATTTTCCCGTTAAAGCTGACATATTTCATAAATGAAACATGCAGTATTAGCAAGCATTATCCAAATGGATTTACCGTGGCAACAGGTAAAAGGTTGAATCGTAATCAACACAATGTTGATAACGATACCTTTCCGCTAAAAGCCTAGCTTTATACGTTGGTATGTTGCCATCCATGTATGTCTTCCATGAAGACTTATATAGTACCAATGGGCACAATGTCTTGCGGTACATCAACTAGTATCAAACTTGGTTAATCTATATCCATACATCCATATTCATGGAACATTCGAACTCATGCACTTTGCCATAATAGGGAGTCGATACCTTGTATCACTTCCTCATACGTAGTCAGTTGGTGTACCTCAATAAGATAGACATCTTTATGAGGTGAGATCGGAAAACCATACCCCAGGTTGTTTTCTAATTCTCTCCGACTTACGCGGTTCTTGTGTATTCCAAGATTATTGGTATAGTTTCATCCTGATGAACTATTTGTGTTCCATTAAGATTCGGTGCCTGGAACTGTATTACTCTGATTTTCATCGAGTTTTACTATCCTCCCACTTACCACTGCATATCGGTATTCCTCTTAGGAAAACCACATGGCGAGCAACAATCTAATTGTTCTCTTGTGAGTTGTATAAGTACTATACTTTGGTTTCCCTAGGATAACCTACAATTGGCACTTATCCAATTTGGGTTTTAGTTTGGTATCATCCAAACATATGCCCAGCATTCCCAAATTTTCAGGAATGAGAAACCCGGTTTCTTTCCCGTTCATATCTAATATGATATCTGTCAAACAGAATTTTATGGAACCTTATTCTAAATAAGATCTGCACTATTTATACTTATCTGTTGAAGGAAATGGTAGCTCAGAGCCACTCATGATTAACCTTATCATATCCAACAAAATTCGGTTACTCAGTTCGGACACACCGTCAACTTGACGTGTTCCGGGAGGAGTCCTTATTGAAAGAACACTATACTCTTTCAAGTATTTTAGAAACTTATTGCTTAAGTATTTTCCACTACGGTCTCACCGTGACAGTTTAATAGTTTAGCCGATCTGTTTGTCTACTTCGAGTCGAAATTGTAAAAGTTTCCGATGTGTGTTCTTCAAAAGAAATACATAACCACAACGCGATGCCAAGTCCGTAAAGGTCACGAAATATTCATATCCACCTCTAGCCTAGCTAGACAGGGGCCCACTTGCTTCACTATGAACTAGGGCTAACAGATTGGTGGCATTTACACTTTTACCAAGTAAATAGTGTTTCAGGAACTTTGCACAATAAACTAGATTCGTAGACTTTATTTGAATAGTATCAAATCAGTCATAGTATCCATTCTTCAAAAGTGTGGATATACGAGTCTTGTATAATTGTGTCCTAGACAACAATGCCATAATTAAGTTTCATCTGATCAAATAAGTTTGAGCTATTTGTTTGTCATGTTATACGTTTGAGATTTATTTATATTCAAAATATAAATTCTGTTATTCACATCTAATGTGTTTATCTCAATATCATCTTTATATAATAAAACACTTTAGTGTTCTAGAATATAAAGGTTCACCCGCAATGGGTCAAACACTGATATAGAGATAATGTTTCTAGTCAAACTAGTTACATTATAACAGTTCCATAATTTAAGTACAAACCCGAGGGTAGTTCCTAAAATTAGGTATCTACGGTTGAAACAGCGACTTTCATCCCATTTCCAATTCGTAGATTAATCTCAATTGATGTCATTATCCTGCTCATAGCAGATTCTGAACATCAGTATATATTTATGTACCATACTAAGTATTTAAAATCTAATTTTAATACTAGTAGTGAATATATTTATGACAATCATATTTAAAGCCGGAGCCTTGCACCGTCTTTAATTCCTTCATTTCTACTTTGTCCAAACGGCAGTCACGCTTCCGCGATCCCGTTTGCCACATTTAGCAGACATTTTGGGATATGTCCTTTATTTTCCTAGAAGATTAAAATGATTTTGCCTTTGCCCTTTTCATATTCTAGAAGCCTTTGGCCAAGCCTCGGGTTTCTAGAATATCGAAGTAAGCTGCGCCTTGCGCTACTTGCCTAATTGCAAACTTTGACTTTGTCTCCTTGAGAATAGTCATTAACTCTCCAAGAGTTATTATTGCAATTTTAGTACTTCTAAAACCTAAGTATAGATTTATGAAGATCCTTCAATTTCATTATCATACTTTAAGGATCTAACCCTTAGTTCTGACAAATAAATCAATGAGTCTACTGCGACAAGCTTAATGGATTAAGCACTAAAGCTATCATCACATAAATCTTCCAAAGATTATGCTCTACTATTTGCTTAACTCCGGGCTTAGGCATAATACGTTATTTTATCAAATAAAGTAACTTATTATTTTCCAGGACCATACTGAAATTTTATTCCCAATTTGAAAATTAAACCATTTAAATACATTTTCCCTAGGATTATGTTTTAAATGTCAATCTTTCAATTTAATCTTGATTTTAATAGTCCAACTATTTAATCAACGATTTAGGTACTATTTATATTGATTACAATAGTCCAACTATTTAATCAACTATAATTTAATAGATTAAAATCAATTATATTGATTACTATAATCCAATTATAAAATCAATTATAAATGAATAGTTTGGATACAGTCCAACTGTTAATAAAACAACGATTTAAATATTAGTCCAACTAACATTTAATTTATTTGACGAATGATATTTGTTTTGAGCGCGTATGGCAAGTAATTAAACAAATATTGCAAATTCAATTCTTGCCTCCCACTATTTTTCGGCGAGCCTCTAACCCTATGTCGAGTACTCGGGAAACCGTTTCCTAGTGGGCTAGGATCCCATTAAATATCACATAATCTTGACTTTGGCCAACAAATTGTATGATAATTAACTACGTAGATCTCTAAGATCAATTGGATCCGATCCAATTCCTAGATCCAGTAGGGGGACATCCAAGTCCGAAACATATATCTTATATATGCCAATACATCCAATGTATTACCTAACCTTTTTCCTCTGAATCAACTAAGCCTTGGCTTTGGCACAACAAACTTAGTGATCCCAGTCAAGCGCGACCCATTGACCATGGAAAGCTTCGTAATCAATGTCGATGGACAAGAAGTGGTCTTGACTTTGGCCAACAAACCATAACTTGGACAAGACACCGATATGGAATAAAGCCTTCGTGATTCAAACACATGCTCGACAGAAAAAGGCCTTGACTTTGGCCAACAGCCAATGCCAGTCTCGGATCTTGAGTGAGAATCACTCAATGGAAGGAAAAACGCTTAATATTTTGCGAGGGTTTTTCGAGTGCAAATTGGCAACCAATTTATTATCTTTGTTAAGGTCTCATCATCATACATCCTTAAACATGCATTCTAAATACATAATAAAGCCCGTATAAATAAATAATAATGATATGCGGATGGATACTTTACACATTGATCCTAGATCAGATCTCTCCCTTTCTCTCTCCCGCTAGCACATGTATTACTTCTACCAGTTACACTACACTTCTAAAGAAACCTCATTTACATTGAGGGGAATAGGTGAGAAGAGAATACAAAGAATATGGAGGTGAAAAGGCTGGACACGCAGGTCCAATTAATAAATCAAATTTATTACAATAATTTCTAAAATTGTCCTACCCATCTAATATCCATCTGATATACATTATTCATGCATCGCAACCATGTATTCACACAAGCATGTTATCAATCAATCTAATCAAATTAATTAATCTTATAATTAGTGATCATCCAATGTTCAAACAACGATTTGATTTTTCTCGAGTCAAACTCGTTTTGCGAATAAGTACTCAAAGTACGAATTCTCGAATTAAATTAAACTACAATATTAAATCAAATTTAATATGTATTTAATTCTAATTCACTATTTAATTCCAAATTAAATACTACACTTTATTAATAAACCTTTTACGACTTAAATTCCAAATTTAATCATTACGGGTCTCAAAGCCCGATTAACGTCCAACATTAATTTAATTAAAGTCCAATGGGCTTTTAATTAATTTCTTAAGGCGTGGACTTTTGGTCAACTCGGGTCAAACCGATAACCAAGTCCAATCCAGGAGTTACCCCATAAGCCTAGAAATCAATTTCGGCCCATTAGGCTCAATTAAACTTTAAAGGTCCATTAAGTCGCATTTGGGCTTTATGGAAGCAGTTTTGGGCCTAATTGGATCCAATCCATTTGGCCTAAACCTAACTTGGTACAACCAAGCCCAATTACAACATTTCATGCCCAATTTCCAAAATTAGGCCCAATTTATTTAAATTACAAAATCCAATTTCACATTTAATTAAACTAAAGTGTATTACATAATTAATTACCCAATTAACATTTCTAAAACATCAATTAGCCTAATTAATTATGCAAAAGCCTATGTCGATGGTCAGACGCAAATATCCAGTTTAACCCAATTGAACCATATGTCTATGTCAACCAAATTACCTGGATTCAATAAGTTTAAGTTCCAATTATGGCTACCCCTGCCCGACAGGTATATGTCTATCCTGTAAGGAAATCTATTAAAGGGTTATCTCCTCAAGGAAGATCGTGGGCTATTAAGTCTAAGGCTGAAACCTAAAATTCCTTTGTCAAGTTTTTTTTGATTTACCACATCAATCTTATTAGTGGCCAATTAACAAGACGCATTAAGCTTAAGACTTAATAAGTAAACCATTAAATTACCCAAACTATAATTTAACCCCTTATAAACCGGTGATATTGGATTTCATCACAACCCCAGATAACTGGCATAGTTACGACACATATTTACGGGTAGTAAAAAAAACTTAAATAGAATAAAAGACATAAAGTAAAATACTGAAAATTAAATACTGAAAATTAAATGCTGAAAAGTAAATGCTGAAAGAAAATGCTAAAATTAAATACTGAAAATTAAATGCTGAAAAGTAAATGCTGAAAGTAAACTACTGAAAAGTAAATTGCTGAAAAGTAAATTGCTGAAAGTAAATTGCTGAAAAGTAAATGCTGAAAGTAAATTGCTGAAAAGTAAATGCTGAAAGTAAATTGCTGAAAGTAAATTGCTGAAAAGTAAATGCTGAAAGTAAATTGCTGAAACGTAAATAGAGTAAAAGTACAATAAAAGAAAATGCTGAGGTAAAAGGATCCGTTTTTATTACTTCTATTTTAGATATCTCCATTAATATAATATATTAACTTTGCATGATAATTACCAACCAGCCATATAGGCGGTATCCAGATTAAGTCAAATTAATAATTATTTACCAACCGACCAATCAGGCGGTATCCAGTTTAGTCAGGTTAAAACCAATTTAAATAATTACCAACCGACCAATATGGCGGTATCCTCGTTAAGTTAGATTTTAACTAGTTTATATATTATAATTAAGGGAGATTAATCTAAATTAGTAATAAAAGTATTACCTTTTACCCAGCAAAGGGGAGTTACCTCCTCATTACTGAAAAGTAAAAACTGAAAATTAAATAAAGAAAAGTATTGTGCATAAAGTAAATTGCGGAAAGTAAAAACTGAAAAGTAAAGAAAAGAAAGTGCGAAAGCGGAAATTAATTACTGAAAGCTATAAATAAATAAACAAGATACAATCTTCTTAGTATTCTTAAGGAATTCCTTAGAAGAAAGTATGAATTTACAAATGAAATGGCTTGGTATTTATAGGCAAACTTTTGCCTCCATCAAATCATCCACCAAATCAGTTATTAATTGCTCCACTAATTGCTCCACTAATTGCTCCACCAAATCCATTACTAATTGCTCCACTAATTTCTTATCATGTTTGGTGGTGATTTGATAATTTTTATTATTTATTTATAATTTATTTTTTGCTTTGAAAATGACTTTAATAATTACATACAACACACTTCTAGATGGTTTATCAATTTCTGGCATGCAATCTTCAGAATTCGAAATTATTTTGTCTTTCAAAGTTGTAGATCTTTGATCTTCTTTAATCTGGAACTTGAATCAGCTCAATCCAATATCGGAGTAAAACGTTATGCCCAAAATACGACAGATGCGCAAAATTGGAATTTCCAAAACTGCACTTCGTTGAAACACCCTATCAAGTTTCCAATCTCCAAAATTAATATGTCAAGTCCAATATTTGTCCTTATTTGACCCACATTTCATCCTAAATGATTTCATTGGGTCCCAATATTAATTTATATGCAAAATAAACTAAAATAGATCAAAACGTTCATCAAACCCGAGAAACTAAACAAAATATTAAGTAGAAGGGGCGGTAAATATTGATATATTTTCCGCTCATCACACCCCCAAACCTAACATTTTGCTAGTCTTCGAGCAAAAAAATAAAATAAAATACAAGAAACAATTAAAATTAAACTAAGCCACTTTCGTAGGGATCCGGTTGTATTTCATATGCAACAAGCCTTTAAACCCCTAGGTGTCCCTAGTGGACGAGTTATAGTCTTGTGAGGGCTTACAGCAACGATACCCACAAACATTTTACAAAAGTAAAAAGATAATAAATCTAATGCACAAAAGAAAAAAGACAAGAGAAAAGAGAATAAAGAAGTTAGTGACTAATCAGGTGAAACTTCTACTCCAAGTCAATAGTTGTTTTGTTTCATTCTAAATTACCGAATAATTAAATTCTCCGATTATTTTTACCATTCTCCATATACATATTCGAAAAAATATTAATCAACTCATTTTTGCCCACAACAGTCACAAATGTAGTTGATAAGAGAGCAATATTTTTGTCCTAAAGTTTTATCAGAATTCACATCTTTTTGCAGCAATGGAATAATGATTCTGATTTTTCTGATTTTTTTTTGATTTTTGATTTTTTTTTTATTATACAATATCTTCAATCTATGTAGCGAGTGTTGGGTCGGTAGCTCCCAAACCAGTTGGCTTTAGGGCACTAGAGCACTAAATATTATAAACTTTTCAATTACAACTCATGTCTGTATGTTTATGCATGTTGATAATATCTGCTAACTGAGCATATGAAGATCCTTTTTTAGTCAGTATTATGGAGAATTCACAAATTAAATAATTCAAAATGAAATAAACAAAAATTAACTTGTTCCGAATTAGGTTTGAGATACGTCTCAGGAGTGAAAACTACTTACTCATCTATCTCTTACCAATTTCACCTTTTTAGTCAAAATAAAAACACAAAGACGCAAAATATTTTTGTAATTTTTGAAAACTTTTCAATTTTTTTGTATTTTTCGAAAAATTTTGGACTAAAAATAAAAACAACACACAAACTTAAAACAAGGTGCTGATCAACTAATTCCCTCCCCCAAACCTAAATGAGACAATGTCCCCAATGTCTTAAACAGTAGAAGAAAAGTTTAGAAGATAGTACCTGGTTAGCTGAAATTCTACAGGAAATTAAAGGTTAAGATCCAGATTAATCCGACGCATCTTACCACGATCGTCCTCGGACCAATTTATCTTGAAATGACTGGGTCAATTTGTTGTTCATAGGTTAAGATTTGGTCAATTAGATCCGGAGCAGTTCTGGCAGTGAAGAGGAGTTCTTTTAAAGGTTTTGACACGAACCCATTTCTCCGGGCATCATCAAGAAACACACAAAGAAAATCATAAAATCCATCAACGTTAAACAGCCCAATTGGTTTCGGGTGTATGTTCAAGTTCGCCCAAGATAGCACTATAAAAATTTCCTCCAATGTACCCAAGCCACATGGCAAAGCAATAAAAGCATCAGCACGGTTAATCATTTCTACCAGTCGTTCAGACATACCTGGCACAATCAGTTCCTCTCTGTTTGATGGTTCAATAAGATTTGCTTCTGCCAAGGGTTTTGGGATGATTCCCAAAATGTGACTGCCTCCTTCTTGTACGGCTTTTGAAACGATCCCCATAAGTCCAAGATTGCCTCCGCCATATACTAAGTTCATATTCTTTGCAGCTAAGACTCGACCCAATTCTTGTGCTGCTTCTATGTATTGTGGTTTAGTACCAACACTACTACCGCAAAACACACAGATGTTTTCAATTCGTCTTCTTGAAGTGGCTTCCATGTTTTACTCTGGATGTCTTCAAAAGTGCAATGATGAGTTGAATTTATAAAACCTAAAAAGGGTGAGTAATAATAGCACAAGTATCTTCCAAATGACGATTACTAGTTAACACTAAAATAATCGTGATACTCAAAAAGATCTGGATCCTGTCGGAGAAAATAAAAGAAAACAGCAAAATAATTTACAATTATTAGGAAAAGATAAAGAGATATAATATGTACAAGAAAAGTAGCGGCTTGATTGATGTCTATGCGTCAGGGACAAGCTTCCCATCCAAT
>SKCR01023976.1:0-58815 GCA_019454045.1 Zanthoxylum bungeanum | reverse complement strand
GCCAAAGGCTTTCGCGTCGCGACGCGGGAAATGACCATTTTGCCCTTTTCGTCCAATTTTCACTATTTTGGCCCAAATCACCTCCAGAGTGTCCTGAAACTTTATTTATCTACAAAATAACACAAAACACATCAAAATATTCACAAAACTCAAGAAACTATAAAAAAATATTAAGTCAAATGAGTGGGAAATAGTGATATAATTACCACTCATCAAAATCCAAAAGTTATGTTAATGGATTTACGACAACCATCTACAAGACAACAATTAAATAATAGCAGAATATTTTTCATTTCAAAATAAAAATCTAATCGATTATGAAATTTTAAATCTATTAGTGCCCTCCAACTATTTTACGTAATTCTGTAATCTCCCTTAACAGAAAAATAGAAATTTGACTATCAAAATTTCATAGCGGGGAGTGGATCCCATAACATTTATTCCATCCTCACACTATCGTCAGTCTTGGCCTTTATAAACTCATTAGGTAGACCTCCAAGGTCAATCAAATTCATGTGACTCCTAGTTTGGTCATAAACCATTTCTTATCCTCAAAATAATGATAGCATTGGATTAAGATGTGTTCCAGGTGTATACTTGTCAATGTGCACTAATGAGATTCATATGTACACCTCATAATCATGACCGTATTGGGTGACTGCGTTAACTCATCACGCTACATCTAATGTTTTACCGGAGCGACCTAAGTTCTGAGATCTTATACTCTCACAATAATGACGGTCTTAGGGAAAAAGTAGTAAGAACTTATTCATCTCTGTATTGACAAGACAGACCATCCAATAATACTCCAACATAATTAATACTATTACTTAATTAAAGAAATCACCTAATCACAGGAAATTTATGAAAATTAAGTCATTAACAGCTTAGGTTAAAATTAAAATTCTAATTTAAAACATGCAATGCATATCCTATAGAACGTATGCATAATTAAATTAAAATTATCATGGCATAGATTCAAAACACATATATTGTGTGGTTAAGACTAGGGATGGCAGTGGGTAGGGTATGGTGCTGGTTTTCCATTACCAAACCCGCACCCGCATATGTAAATAAATTACCAAACCCGCACCATACCCGTTGCGGGTTTTAATTTTCATTACCAAACCCGCACCGCATATAAAAATAAATTACCAAACCTGCAATGGTATCCAACAGATTTTTTGCGGGTTTTTAAAATATTGAATTACTTTGTGTTCTTAATAATATAATTTTTTTAATTAAATAATTTATTTTTAATTACTAGCTGTAGTTTTCACATTTGTTTTTCATTTGACATATACAACATGCAATGTATGTATATACAGTACATATATAACATAAATTATGAATGACTCAGTACCATATGTTTATTTTTTCATATAAATATAATTAAAACGAGTTCTTCCCTTCATAATTATAATGATGTAAGTTAGCCAACTCAATCGAAAATAAGCTAAAAAGTAATCACCAACCTTTGGTCATATATTTTATGCTAAGTGTAATAAAAGTGATGCTTACAAGGCTCAAGTGGTGTAAGTGCAATGAATAAGCAGGAAAGCTACTGATGTTGTAGCAAACACTAGCTTATTTTGCTCATCTCCCGTTTTTGATCATGTGAACTTAATCCAAATTTTTGTATTATAATTTTATTAACAAGTGTGATTAAACAAAAAACAATAATAGTCATGCAAAAAATCTTCAGTTGGGCAGGTTGCGGGCTGCGGCTGAGTGGGAGTGTGGAACTGTGGATTAGTGTTTTATGTTTAGGTTTTGTTAGTTGTTTTTATATAAAGGTTTTTTTATATTTTCCTATCAATATTAATTAATAAAAAATAATATTACGGGTATGCGGATACCCGCATTTTTTTTCTTAAATATCAAACCCGCACCGCACCCGCTGCGGGTTCTGCTTTAAATTACCAAACCCGCACCGCACCGCACCCACTAATATATTTACCAAATCCTACCCATTACGGGCGGGTTTTTACGGGTTTGCGGGTAAAATTGCCATCCCTAGTTAAGACATGCGCTGATACCATTCTGTAAGGGCAGATATGGAACCCCACATAGAGGAAGTGAGTCTAAACTCATGGATATCTAGTATGGGTGTATTTTTAAAATATTTTATGGAAAACTACATTCCATTACGAGTCTGTAGGAAAAACCAGGGATCAAATCAGAGACCGGAAACTCCGGAACGAGGAAAATGAAGTTTCAGCACGAGCATCACGTCACGTCGCATCACGACGCTCAAGTTTGGGCGTCGCGACGCCCAATCTACGAGAGATCAGAGTTGCGACGCCTAATGTTGAGTGTTGAATATTGAGTATCGCGACATCAGAGATCAGAGTCGCTACGCCGACCTGTGTAAAATATTGACAGTGAGTAATTTTACCATCAAAATAATTCTAAACACTCTAATTTTCTCCAAATACTTAATACACCTAAAATCCAATTTTAGCATCAAAACCATCATCAACTCATGTTATACAACAAACATACATGTATTCTAAATATATATATATATATATATATATATATATATATATATATATGCATTTGTTTGAGTCAAAACACAAACCAAATTAGAATCCCATAATGAAATGACTCATGAATAATTCTAGGTCACTCAAAGATGGTCAAGTGATTCTAGAATGGTAGCAATAGCTTTAAGCTTTGATATAGAGTTCCAAACTCTTATTAATTGTTTCATGTTCAACATGAACATATTTGACCCAATTACAAGCATATTGTGTTTATACTTCTAAAACATCTATACATAATTAATTAGCCTAATTTCAACTTTAATCTATGCTATTATGTATCTAATACATAATTTATCACTATATATCTCAATAATGAAGAACATAGTTTATGAGAAGATTAAACTGTTGGGTTCCTAGAACATGCAAAGGATCTTCTAACATGAAATTGGTGTGAATACTCAAAGAAGTTGCGGAAAAACTTACATTGATCAGTTTGCTTGGATGTAGAGATTTCAAAACTTTTGATGTTGATTAAGAGCTCCAAGCTTCTCCTAGTGTTCCAAACTCAAGGGATTAGTTTCCCTAACACCTTGAATGACTCCTTGAATGTGCTAGCAAGAAGAAATTTTGAAGCAAAACTTCTAAGAGGGAGAGGGAAGCTCACGGCAATGGCATGAAAGGGAGAGAGAGTTGTGTTTTTGTGTTGTGTAATTGATTTCCAAATTTCAAAATTACCATTTACCAAAATCCAATTAGGTATATGTCATTCCAAATGAAATAAAATAATCAAAGTGTGTTGGTTGGTGTTGGTGTGTAAAACAAGCCATCCAAGATTTGATTTAATCATCAACCACTTCCATCACTAGTCAAACTAGTTGATGTAAGTCAAGTGGGTCCCACCACTTGTAAATTCAGAATTTAAGTCGAATATTCCAACACGTAACTTCACTCGGGCCCGGGTTCGTTTAATTCCGAATTAACGAATTTGTCGTTGCGACATTATTAAATATTAAATTCGCTTACGAATTATTTCTAAATTAATTCGTTTGCCCGAATTAAATTCCGCGTTGAAATCTAATTTCAATTAATATATCGAATATATTATTTAATCGATTAATTTCAAATTAATCGTTTTTTATCTTCTATTCAAATTTTCTCCCAGATAAATTCTTACCGTAATTAATCTTAGATTAATTTTCTCTCTCTCATAATTAATCCCAGATTAATTCTGTTCGAGTCAAACGTCATCGGTGAATCTTTAGGAAGCGACCCATGAGATCCATGGATATGTTGGCAGTAAATCTGGTCGTCAGACTATCCGAATACGTGCATATCCCGTACCATGTTCTTACCGATTTACAAGACATGGTTGGCTTCTAGCAAAGCAACGTGCCTACCCAATTATCCAGAAATATTCTTTTAAGGAATACATAATCTATATCAGGCGTAGTATACTAAGTATTGCGTATTGCGATCCGGTATTGGATGTCACATGCTAGGCCTGGGGCTGGAATAGTGTCTGCCTCGTACGAAGCATTTATCGGATCACTAGCAACTAGTCTCTTTAATCGAATAATCATGACCTTGTCATATTATCCCGATAGTTGCAACATATTAGAGTACCAGTTCTGTATCCCTGCGTGATCATCATCTCCATGTGACTGAAGTGATATTTCCATCTTGACATCACACCCAATACACTACGATTCTCAATAAACCCAGAAGAGGCGTACACAGAAACTGTTAAAGTCCCGGACGACCAAAACCAAAGCGTACTGATTGTTGCAAATATTAGCGATGTAAGTCTCAGGTTAAGACCAAATACACCTACTCTGATTCGGATCCCCATAGACACATAGTCATACTACCAATGGGATTCCGAGTGGTTTATCCAGAGCGAAGCTGTTTCTGTACCATCGGTAAACAGAACCTCCTATCACACTTGCATGAGTATCCAATACCCAAATATATGAGAACAATACCGTTATGCTTCCATAACGCACACAAGTGCAATACTAGTCGATTCCGCATTATCGATGTTCAGTCTCGATAATACTATGACTAGGGATATTTAATGATTAAACCTTACGTGGATTGATACTGCCTCATATCTTATTAATCCGGAACTAATCATTAGGACTTTCATCATTTATATATTCAAGTAATCTAATTACAAAATGATAAAATAACAATTTCCTTTGTCACATAGTTAATTTGTACAAAAACCACAATGTCTTTTACAAATAGTGACGCTATGGGTCATAACTGCCCAACATAAACTTACCTAGCAAGCTTGATGCAAAGATCTAATCTCCTTCTCCTTGTTGAAATGGTTGAAGAACTTTCAAAGTTTAGGAAGCTTGACTCCAAGATCCAATCTTGATTCCAATGCCTGCAAGCTTCACTCCAAGATCCAATCTTAATTTCTCATTGTTGAAATGTTTTAGAGATCTTTCAAAGCTTCTCTAAACACTTCTCTAACTTAGGCTAATTTCTCTAACTCTTACTTATTTTAGCTTTCTTGAGCTTGATTAAAACCTTTGTTCAAGCTTGCTATTTATAGCAAATCTTAGGTCATTTTTAATTAATAAAAATTCCGATAAACTTTTATGTGGGCTTAATCTAATTTGTCCAAATATGTATAATTAGGTGTGACTAATCACCTTTGTCTACCACTTTGATTTAATCCAATTAAATCAAGATAAAGTTTAATTAATGGATTAGTTACATGTCTACCACTTTGATTAAAACCAATTAAATCAAGCCAAATACACCTATAATTACATATTTACAATTACCAAAATATCCTCAAATGGTAAGATATTTATGAAATTACGACAAGCCCTTGTGTAATTTTGGATTAATCCAATTAACCTAATTATGTCAAAGTAAATAATCAATATTATCCAATAATATTTAATTATCTTAATTGATAATAATAATAATATAGAATATTTTTTATTATAAAAAATTATCGGCTAGTGAAGTGCTCAACGAGTACACTTCATATTGTAGGACTCTCTAAGTCCAGACACGTTTGTCATATAAGCCTAGTTATTATGTGCACAATTCAGCCAGCCCCGAATTCACAAAGAACGTGAACGACATTTCTGAACTATACAAGTCGATGTCATCATAAATATTTATCAATCCTTTCGTCGTAGGCTATCCGAGTTGTGCTTAGGAAACATAGAATTCACCGTCAAGTTTTCGAGGCACATATATCATGTCGACATGTCCACGATTCTTTACAACTAATGCGATTCATCCTAGGTGAAAGGATTTAGCCAAAGTCTTAAGAATCGTGACTTACTCACAGATTATCAAAGCTCTTAACTCAATCCCTGATAACAAAGCTCCTGGCCCGGATGGTTTTACTTCTGGTTCTTCAAAAAAGCTTGGGGCGTCATTGGGCCGGACTTCCTCTCAGCCATTCACTACTTTTTCATAAAGGGAACTATACCCTGTTGTGTCAACTCTACGGCTATAGCTCTTGTTCCCAAAGTGGAAATCCCAGCCAGCCTTAATGATTACCGCCCAATTTCTTGCTGTACTGTAATTTATAAGTGTATTGCTAAGATTCTTAGTAGCATGATTAAAACTTTTCTGCCAGATATAATTGGTCCTTCTCAAAGTGCTTTCATTCCAGGTCGGCTCATCTCGGACAATATCATGTTAACCCAGGAGCTTCTTCGGAACTACCACCTAAAAGGTCCTCCCAGATGCGCTCTTAAAGTGGATATTCGCAAAGCTTTTGACACTATCAGTTGGAGCTATATTATTAAGGCTTTAAATGCTATGGGTTTCCCCCCTGTGATGGTTGATTGGATTACAAAGTGCATCACCTCGGCTCACTTCTCTGTCATCCTCAATGGCGAACTTCATGGTTTTTTTAATTCCTCTCGTGGTCTCAGACAGGGCGACCCTCTTTCTCCTTACCTTTTTGTTATAGCCATGGAAGGGCTGAATGGAGCTCTATCTAAAGCCCCTAAAGACTCCCGTTTCTCTCATCACTGGAGGTGTAGCAAGAATCACATCACCCACCTTTGTTTTGCGGACGATTGATCATCTTTTCTAAAGCTAATATTCAGTCTATTTCCATTGTTAATATTGTCCTTCAGGACTTTGCAGATCTTTTCCGGCTTTGCCCTAACAAAGAAAAAAGTCAAGTTTTCTCTCGGGGGTAAATGATAATCTGAAAACCGAAATCGTAGGCACTCTGGGTTTCTCCCTAGGGCATCTTCCAGTCAGGTATCTGGGTATCCCTCTCATCACCACTAGGTTGAAGCACAGAGACTGCCAACCAATCCTGGATAGAATTCTCTCCAGAATTAAACTTTGGACTGCTTCTTCCCTCTCATTTGCAGGGTGCTTGCAACTCATCAAGTCAGTCCTTTTTTCGATCCAGGTATATTGGTCCTCCATTTTTCTTTTGCCCCAAGCTACAATAAGAAAGATAGATAGCATTCTATCGGCCTTCCTATGGAAAGGGCCATCCCTCGCTAATTCTGGTGCCAAAGTTGCTTGGAACTCCATTTGCGTTCCTAAGGAGGAGGGTGGTTTGGGAATCATGAGAACAAAGGATTGGAATCGGGCTGCAATTATAAAGCATATATGGAGGCTCTCTCATGGCAAAGACTCCCTTTGGGCCTCATGGATTCATACAGTTATTCTTAAAGGTAAGTCTCTGTGGAGTGCTAAATGCAGCAACCTTTCTTCGTGGTGCTGGAGAAATTTCCTCCAAAGTCGTCCTCACTGTCGTTCAATGCTCTCCCACAAGATTGGTAATGGGAAAGATACCTTTATATGGTTGGATAATTGGCTTCCACAGGGTCCTATTGGTGATTTCATCTCTCCGAGAACTATCTACTCCACGGGTGTGCCTATGAATGCAAAAAGTGTCAGATATTATTGATGATGGCCTTTGGAAGTTTCCCTCTAGTAGCCCGGATCTTACTGCTATTTGGCACTCTATCTCTTGGAACCCCCGAGTTACCATCTCAGATCCCTCTCTGGAATGGGAACCCTAGCTTCTCGATCCAAGCTGTTTGGGATTCCTTTCGGAACAGGAGCAAACGCTTATACCATCCATAATGCTATCTGGGTTCGTGGGCATATTCCACGGCATGGTTTTATCCTCTGGTTAGCCTGTAAAAATCGGCTGGGAACAGCTGACAGAATCACTAACCGTGGAGTCATTACTTCATAAGTTGTACCCTTTGCCATTCTGCTTGTGAAACCCATAATCACCTCTTTTTCAACTGCCCTTTTTCTACACAAATCTGGGAATCTATTGCCGAGAAGTCTTTCATGAACTGGCCGTCGTGTTCACTCCAGAGTATCACTACTTGGGCTGCCAGGCGATTAAACTGCAAAGACAACATTGAGCATTTGATCGGTCGGTTAGCCATAGCTGCAACGGTTTTATACAATTTGGTACGAAAGAAAATTTCCGCATTTTCCAGAATAAAGTCAGGCCGACCCGACAGATCATTAAGGAAAAACTTAATCAGATCAGAGAGCGCCTTCTGTTCATCAACACCTTCAAAAACTGGAGCCTCCCTGCCCATGTCCTTAGTGCGTGGAATCTGAACCCAGATTAATTCTTAGCTTTTTGCCTTCTCTTTTTGCATGGCGTGCATGGCTTGGTTCCAGCCATGGTTTTTGCTCATCTTCAGCTTGGGCTTGCTTCTAGCTTTGGTTATGCTTTGTTGAGTGGGCTTTTTTCTGGGCCCTCATAGTATTTTTTGTTGCAGCTTTCTTTCTTTATTGCTTTTGCGAGTTGGCTTCTTGGGCCTGCGTGCCTTTTTTTTTTTTTTTGCCTGCGAGCCTTTCCTTTTGTTTTTCCTTCTGTTTGTTATTCCCGTTTTCTTTGTAGGCATCTAGCTTTTTCTAGGGAATGCCTATTTGCCCTTGTAAATTTTTCTTTTGGATATAATACTTAACTTTTACAAAAAAAAAAATACCTAAACGTCTTATGGTACACATACGGGCTGACGGATCTTATCTTGAAAAGCACTTGATTAATGAGTGCATCGGTCCATATCTAAAAAATATCTAGAGGCCAATCATGAAAGGTTTCTTACATACATGGCATCTAAGTCTGAAGGATCTCACATAAAATCAATTTTACACTATAGTCAAAAGGATCACATATGCTACTCGACTCGAGGAGATTCCTATTGACGGTGGTGTGTACTTCCAACTATTAGGAATCACCTGTGAGTCTTTCAGTATTTGGTCCAACGAATACCCACACGTCTATATGAGTTTCCTAAGCGCATGGTACATCGGGTTAAACCATTGGAACTCCAATTCCAATATACGACATGTGCTAGTCTTCTACGTTATAGGAATTCTACCGTATTCTAAAACCAATGACTATGAATATTTACTTTAAAAATAGATTATAATAGTAATATTATCCCAATGTCGGACCACCTAGTATCCCGTATTACAACAAGACTGTTCTAAGGTCGATGTCATTTTCATACATTAATTTAATATGCATAATGACATTACCATTAATAAAGTTTGAAATGAATATGTAGTTATTTTATTAATAAATAATAAATGTACAATACATTATTCAGATTGGCGTTTCAAGCACCAACTCCAACAGTATAATGGTAAGTCTCGACAGATACGTTGAAGACACAATACCATAAGACAACTACTCTCATGTAGCATAATTTCAATGGATTATGTAAAATCGAAGGAAAACCTGATGGATCCATTTATTAAAGGTTTACCTCGAGAACAAGTTGAGAAGTTATTGAGGAGAACAGACTTGAAGTCTATAAAATAATAATTATCGTTTTGGAAACCCAACCTTACTGACTGAAGATCCCAATATCTAGGTTCACAAGGGACAACTGAACGTTTGTACAATTTAACCAAGCACTGTAGAGTTCTATACTTTTTCACATTCCTATAATGACGCATAATGCTGTCTGTCAAGGTTAGGATATGTGAAGACTTTTAATGATCACTATATTAAGATAATAGTCTTTATAAGGGTAAAGATAAAATGCTTTTTACAGTAAATTACCTATTTCAAATAAGAAGTAAGGCCGCTTCCATGAGAATTTTAAGGGTGGATTTCCTAAAGTACTTGATGAAGCCATGATCAATGTTCATGGACGAATTGAACACAACCGTAGAACGGGAAATGATCGAAGTGAAGTTGTGTTATGGCTATTATCTTGGTTTACACCAACAGCGGAATAGTTCAAGATTATGGTCACTGGTTTGCTATATAAATCCGATAGTCATTTACTAGAAAATGTTCAAGACGAAAGTATCTACATCATATTTGGAGAATCATGGAAGATTGGAGAGAATTCTCTAAACATTGCATGTATTTATAGGGAATGAAAAGATAAAATTTTTGATAAGAAATGACACAGCTTTTATGGTTGAAAGGGTTCCTTGGAGGGTTATAACCCTTAAAGGGAGGTATACATTGACATAGAGATATCTTTACAAATGCAACCATCCATGTCTATAAAAATGGTCATTGGGATCTCATTTTCATTTATTCACATTCATCTTCTCTTTCACTTATTCTTAGGCATATTAAGAGATTTGAATTTCACCATTGTTTGTAGTTCAAAGTTCCTGATCAAAAGGAGTGCCCCTTAGTCAAGAAGTAACCAAGAATCATGGGAGAATGTTAGTCAAGAAATCTGTAAGTGCATCGATGCAGGGCTATTAAGTTCTTAAGGACGGAGATTTCTCGACTTGGTTTGAAGTTTTCATCTTCAACAAAAATATTTCACAGGCTTTTTTTAAGACCTTAAGTTTTGTTTTGAATTATGGTTTGCATGTTTTTGCTTGATATGCATGTTAAAAGTGATTAACAACACATCTTGTCTAACAATCAGTTCTATGGTGACAATGTCGGCATCAGCAACCCATAAGTTTGGATCATACTGGATCAAAGATGTAAAGGTTGTCGGGGCCTTCCTCGAGAGTGGAACTCCAGATGAATAGTTTGGATGTGCTGAAAAATGAGGGTCGTTCTTTTGCCAGCAAGATTTGAGAATTCTATATTTAAATAGAATAATAATAGTATGTGACTGCAGAGTGACTGTTTTGAAAAATACATCTGGATAACTTGTGATTTAAGTTTCTGATCAGATTGCATGGAACCTGTATTTTTTCCCCCTTTACTTGGTGGATTTGTAAGTTCAATTTCTATGATTTGGTTTTTATTAATATCACCTTAATCTTCTTCTGTATTAAAAGATGCACGACGACGATGATAGGCTTATGTCTTATGATGTCCATCTCTATCTATATCTACAAGACTACAACACTTGCTGGGCAGCTCCATCTTGCCCGCTAGAGAAATGAAAATTTACCAATTGACCAACTAATTTTTTACATTCTCAAACTTAATCAACTTTGAAAATATATAAATATGTGTATATTTTTTACTAAAGAACAAAAATTTGGGCTAAAATTATCTTGAATTAGAGAATTTAAATCCCAAACTCAAATTCAAGACCAAATTACTGTATCTTGTTATTTCTCCTTTAATATCTCATAAATTCATAAAAAATTTAATCGTAATAAACATTATCATTTATCATTAGTTGGGGAAGAAATTTGAGGTGGACAATCGAACCGGCAGCCGCCTGTAAATTTTCTCAGATTTTATTTATTTTCTCAAAAAAAAAAATCAATTATTTCTCGAATTAACTTTAATTTCTGACATATTTCATCATACTAAGTGTTTCTTTAATTTAATAATCATATAAAACTAATATATCAACAAAACCTATCAATAAAACCATCATAAACTATACAAATCATACAAGGGTTGGTTTGAATTTTTTATTTTTATTTTTTTTTTTTTGTAATTATGAGTAATTTAGAAAGAAAAAGTTGTATTTGATAGTTAGAAATAATCTTTAAAATGTGGGTTAACTTTGCTAACATGTTATATTTGCACTAGCTAAACAAGATGCTTCAACTTATATGAATTTGCAGACACATGTGATATGAAATAAAATTCTCTTAACAATAAGATTTCTCTTGACAGAGCAATAGAAATACACATTGTATGAAGAATTTAGTTTTGGCTGTCCTGATTTTTTTTATAATTTTTATCACTTGTATATTTATAATAATAAATTATTATATTTTAATTACATTTAAATTCTAAATGTAATTCAATATTGAATCCAAATTCTCCAAAGAAACTACAATTTTATAATCTGACTCCATCACAGGCTTAGCCGTCAACATATTTGCAAACATAATCAAGGTTATAAAAAATGGGCTTTTATTAAATAACCTATTTGGAGTATAATCTTTCTTATTAAAATTTAAAAATTTACATTTAATTTTATGGGTGTAAAATTACAAAAATAGACAAGGAATAAATAAATAAAAATTCAGAAAGTGTAAATATTAGAAAAAATTAATTTTCTTTTTCTTTTTTCCTTTTATTTTAAAATGTAAATATTGCTTAAAATATAAAGTGTTTCATAAAAAATTACATATATTAAGATATACAAATTATAAAGTTTAAAACAATACATATTGTCGAATATTTCGATGCAAAAAAAAAAAATGAATGTTATATTTATAAGAAAATAATGATTTCAAACTAAATATTTTCAAACAATTGTATTTACTTCATCCGAACTTTAAATCACAATATATAAAAATATGTGTAGACATTGCATTTTTGCATGTGAAACCCGATGAGGAGTCTCGTATGGATGCACCACCTTTAGGTCGTAGGAGTCGCGGAAAACGGTTGTCGGAAAGGCAAAGTCAAGAATTGACATGTGTTGTTTAAGTTCGCTCGGAGTTCGCTTGTTGAAAGTTCATTTTTTAAACGTATCTCTTAACCCGAAATCACCCCAAACCATTCTAAAGCCACCTAAGCACCCAAACCCACATCCAAAGCCCATAAAACCAAAATAAATCAAACACCAAGCCCACCCTCCATTAGGCCCACGACCATAACACTAAAATTACCCCTCCTTACACTATTCCAACATGATTTACCATATACCAAACTTACTTTAACCATTCCACCTCACTTTAACAAAATATTAAATAAATAACACTTCACTCATTCAATACCCATACCTCACCCATACTTCACTCATTCAAACCCATACCTCACTCATTCACACCCACACCTCACTCATTCAAGCCCATACCTCACTCATTCAAAACCATACCTCACTCATCCACACTTACACCTCCACTACCCATTTGCCTATATAAACCATCATTTTCCACCTTGAAACCCCTAACACATACCTAAGGAGATCAAGCACACATCAAGAAAAGACTTAGCATTTTAAAGATCATAAACAAGCCCTCATATCCCTACAAGTCACGCCCAAGCCCTTCCATTCACTACCTCTGATCATTTCAAGAATTCATCCAGCCCCCCTAACCCTCACATCTTCACGCATAAGCACCCACTCGACTTCCCCTCACTGCCCTTGCACCCAACACGCAAAACAGCCCCTTATTTCCACCCAAACAGTCCACCAAACAGCCCATTGTCACGCCCAATTTAGCCCCTGGAATTTACACCCAAATCAACCTAATTTTAGCCCCAAACCAGTACACAAACTGACCTAAATACCCTCCAAAATTCGCCCCAAAAACAGCAGCTCAAAAGCCTTCAAAACAGTCCCCAAAGTCACCAAAACAGTGAGCAAAAACTGCAGTTGTAAGCCCTTGAGTAAACCAAGCAAACGGCAGTCCAACGCCTCTCAAAAATCACCAAAATCGACCTTAATCCGCAGCCAATCAGTGAGCCGAGTGTGGAGACTTGAATCGCAGCGAAACGAAGCGGAAACAGCGGACGAAACAGCGAAACAGTGAGCAAGAACATTGAACCAGCGAACCAGTGAAATTGTAGTGCCTTTGCCCTTCCGACGGCCATATAACGCATCTCCAAGGAACGGCATAAAAAGGTTAGACCTGAGGGTTTATATCACAGAATTTTCTCACATTAAATAATGATTTAAAAATGTATTTTATGGCATTTTAACATGAGTAGTTAACTTGGCATGTTGTTGGAATTGGCTCACATGAAATAATGGTTTAAAATGTGTTTAATGTGTTTAATTAGTTTAGTATGTTGTATTAAATTTATTTGCATGAGATAATGATTTAGGAAATGTATTTTATTTGTTTAGCATGAATGATTAGCTTGGCGTGTCATTTAGGATTAATACACATGAAATAATGATTTAGAATGGTTGTTTGAGCATGTTATTAGTTTACATGGAGTATGACGTAGGAAGTATGTTTAATTTAAATGGCTATTTAAGCATATTATTTAGGATTAGTTTACATGAAATATTGACTTAGAATATGTGTTTAATAATGCTAGCATGAATAGTTAATTTAACATGTTAATTAATTTAGGTTACATAAATTAATAAGGTAGGATGCATGTAATTTGTTTTTCTGTCGCATGAATGTCATTAATTAGTACGTGATGTGGTTTTGAGTGAATGGAATATGTATTCTTTTTGTGGTTATTGGATGGAAACCCTGACATAAATTCCATAGCCGAATCCGAATGGACGGTAGTATGGTTTGCACCTCGGGATACAACGCCCCGTACCACTTAAAAAGACTCACATGTTTCATTTCACTCAAATTTGTATTTGAAGCATGATTAGATTGTTGTAATGTTGTTTTTACTTTCAAAGCATGTGAACTTAGATTTAGGCATGTATGTTGAGTAGACTTGGTTAAAATTATACAAATCCATTCATTACAAGTGACATAAGTAAGGGACCATTCCGAAACCCAACGGTTTGAGGTCTTCCCTTGCGAGGGGTGAGTGCGGCCTTAAATCTTTGTCCCGGCTCCACACCGGGGTGGCGACTCCATGTTATTTCGTACTTCTCAGCTAGGCCGCGAGCCTAGGACGGCGTCGCCCAGTTTCTGTTGTCTACATATGCATACAACTTTCATCAACAAATTCTCTCCAAATTCGGACTTACGTAAGGTCGAAATTAGCCCCCAAAAATTATTGCATCAACATACTTCACATTGATCTCTGTCAAAATCACATTTTACCTTTGTCACATTGGTGATGGATGCGCTATGTGCCTTAATCACATTACTTATCTTCATTCATATTATTTACTTCAATCGCATTCCCAACCCTTTGTCACACTAAACACGATTTTAATAATATTTTACTTAAGTAACAAAAACCTAAGTCATAGTCATATTTCTACCCAAAATCACAATGTGACAATGAGTTGGGTAATTGAAAAAAAGTCATACGTGTACCTCAGTAATATTTGTGACATCAATCATATTGTCGACCCACAGTCACATTGAACACAATCATAATTGTAACATCAATTATATTATTGACCCTCAGTCATAATTAATTATCGTGGTCACATTGCAGACTCTCAATCACATTGCGTCCTTAATCACATTGTCGACTCTCAGTCATATTTATAACCTAATCACATTACCGACCATCAGTCACATTAAATACAATTATAATTGTAAAACTTAGTCACATTATCGACCTTCAGTTATATTAGTTATCTCAATCACATTGTCGACCCTCAGGCATATTGAAACAATTATAATTGTGATCGCAATCATATTACCGACCCTCAATCACTTTAGTTATCTCAATCACATTACCGACCATCAATCATAGTATTGACCCTTAGAGACATTGAGAGTAATAACATTGGTGACCTTAGTCATATTGTGACTATATTTTTTTACTTATAGTCACAAAAATATTATCAATTAACTGTGTATCTGAGTGTTTAGTTGTTTAGGCACGATAACAATGTGACCTGAACGAATCTAGAGGCTTGACTTGGTGCTGCAGGGCTCAAGATTTGACCTTCAGGTTGTAGGTTCGAATTCAAGAGGTGCATTTCTTATAAGAGCCTAAGATAGCCGGAGGTTTTACCTACTCCACATGGCCCAAGTCGAGTGGTTTTCGGTGGAATTTTAAAAAAAAAATAATGTGCCTATAAGTAATTTCATCCGCACGAAAAAAGTTCCAAATAAGAATTAATATTTGGTGGGTATTTAAAATAAAAAAATTTGAGCTTTCAAAATACCGTGCTCGAAAAAGAAATAAGGGGTTAAATATATCTGAACTTGCACTCCACTTTTTTAAAAGAAGAAAATTATGTTCACGATAATAGTGTTGTTTTTTTTTTACTTTATAAGGGTAAAATGGGAAAATAATTAGGTCAAACCTCTAAATAAAAAAAATACAAAAGATGAATAAATTTTAAAATTTTAAAATTAAAGATGAAATAAGTTTAGTGGTATAGTTTTTATAATAAGTGACGAAATAGATTTTTGATAAATTTCAATAATAAAACCTACTGGTTACAGTAAATTCAGTGTGAATAAAATAATTAGCACTTGACCACCACACTATTAGTGCCACCAATATGTGCTAATTTGGTGGTTCATATGAATCTGTCTGCAAGTCATTGCAATGGATCAATATTTCACCATGGACATTTTTATATGACAAAATGATAGTTACCAAGATTATAAATCTCAGAATATATATCAAAATCCAACAAAATATTACCAAATGTGCAGGCAGCCACACTTTAACTAGTCAAAAGTTCATCTATCAAACTAAGAACAAAATAAACTACAAAAAAACACAACAAAACCTTTACGTCAATTAGAAGCTCCCATTTTAGGAGAACTATGTGAAGAGATAAAGAACTCTCTAGTCGAATAGACTGAAGCCCATATCCTGCAACAAGGAAAATTGAAAGCCAAGCCAATTAGCTAAGGCGAAAACAAAAGAATTTGCCACATAAGGTGAACATACATAAGAAATGGCAAAAGATAACTATAGTCCATGCCAATCGCTTTATTTTTCTTATGAAAAAGCTTAAAGCAGCTAAAATGTTTCAATCATGCAATATGTGCAAAACAATATAAACACTGAGGTGAGAATAGACTCAAGTGTAAAGCATATTAAAACATTGTTCTAATAAATAGTGGCATCAAGTAAGCAAATCTTACATCATCAGATTCTTCTTTCTCCTCTGCTTTCTCCTCTTTCTTGGACTCGACAGCAGCTGGCGCAGCGGCTGCACCACCAGCAGATGGAGCCGCAGCAACTGCAACACCACCACCAGAAGGCACTGAGGCCAACTTCTCCCGCCCAGATGCAATAAGCTCAGTTATGTCTTTGCCGCTAACTTCTGACAGAAGGAGTTCCAGCTTATCTTCTCGCAATCAGCTCCGACTACACAGTATATTAATATTTCAACTCTTCAGTTGTAACAAAGAAATGATACATTCCATGATAACAGAACCACATTCTCAATACTCTAATCTTATGATCATACCGTACTATAGCATAGTAAATCAATAAACTCAAAAGACAGTGAGATTCAAAATCAATAGAGCTACATGCAGGCACAAACAGGACAAACAGTTCAAACTACACAAAAATCTTGTCGCAAACTACTGCATATTTTCAAAATTTCAAATCAAACATTACAACAAACAACAAACAAAAGACAAAAGACAAAACAAAACAAATACATTAGATCCAATTAGGCATAGCTAAGCATATTAATTATAAAACAGATACCCAGGTAAGTTACAGGTAAAATAAGAATAAAAGATTAAAGATAAAAAGAGGTTAAAAGTACCAGAGCCAAGGATTCCCTTAATATCAACAGCTGAAGGGCTGGCGTTTCCTCCCAAAACAGCCAACAAATATGCTGCCACCACCTTCATTTTTACTCTCTCTACTATCCATTTACAAAAAAAAAAAAATTATCAATAGATTATTCAAACAGACATTAAACATATAAAGAATCTAAACAAAAATATCACAAGAGATTGAAAGAAGAGTGCCTGGTTGGCTCTGGATTCTCAGCACAAGCACAAAAGCGAGGAGGAGAAAGTGGGTTTGTCCTGTTCGTGTGAATATATATGTATAGAGAGCTAGGGTTTCAGTTGGTCTGCCAAACGCTCTCAATTGCCGCCGTTGTGCCTTTTTCCTTTTCCCGTATTTTTTTTCTAGAGAATGCTCTATAGTCCCTTAATTTATTTTTTTATTTTATTTTATTTTTATAATTACCTAATACATCTTTAATTTTTCATAACTATTTATTAGGTCATTGTTTTTATAATACTAACAATACATAAAGCAACAACCATCCTTTGCATTTAGAACTAGATAATTATAAAAATTAAGAACTTAATTAGCAAAAAAATAGGGAAAAAAGTAGACTTGATAACTATCCTTTATATTAAAAATACAGAGGGGAAGTGTTAACTGGATCTTTTATAGGTCATTGTTTTTCCAAATGTATGCGGAGGCCTTTCGACAAGTTTTTAATTTCGACAAAAGTTCCATGTTTTTCAATGGAAAGACAAGCTCGGAGCAAGTGAAGGCCATTCATGATATTTTTTTTTAGCTTCAAGTTGTCTCTAAACATGAAAAATATTTGGGACTACCTTCAATGGTAGGCAGAAAGAAAATTAGCTTTTCAACGAGATCAAATTTACAGTGATAGATAAGATTTCGAACTGGCAAAATAATATGTTCTCAATAGGGGAAATAGAGCTTGATCAATGGAGTGACCCATCCAATATCGGCGTATACGATGAGTGTATTCCAGTTACCCTTAGGACTTTGTGACGATATTGATAAGTTGTAATTATATAACTATTTTCATTTAACTTAATATTTTGTATAGTTTCTCGCGTTTTGTGAACGTTTTGATGTGTTTGTGTTGTTTTGCAGATAAATAAAATTTGGCAAGCATTGGAAGCAATTCAGGGCTAAAATAGAGAAAAAATTAGACAAAGGGTAAAATGGTAATTTGGCATGTCGCGACGCGCAGCCTGCATCGCGACCGCTAACATGCAGATAAATCTTGCTAAAATGCGCGAGACACGTGTCACATTCTGAGAATTTTGCTAAAATGCGTTGTTGCTAGAATGCGCTCCTAACGTGCGCCGGATGCTAACGTGCGCCTTGTTGGGTTCTCTAAGAACAACCTAGGATCAATTAAGCATATAAGATGTGTGAATAAACAAAGTAAGATAGCGGAAAGTACTCACTTTGATCGGCTAAGAGGATGTAGGAGATAACAAAATTTTCCAACCTTTGTGTTGTGCTCCAAGCTCTCATTTGCATGAATGATGAGCTCCAAGCTTTGAATCTTGAATTCCAAACTCATGGGAGTAGTTTCCCTATCACTTTTGAATGACCCCTTTAGCGTGCTAGCACTTGATATTTTGAAGCAAAAAATCAAGAACATGAAGCCAAGCTTCACGCCATTTTTGAGAGAAAATGAAGCCTTATTTTCGGCCAAAGAGAGAAGAATGAGAGAGTTATAGTTTTCAAAAAATTAAAAGTCATATACCAAAATACAATAATTGGTAAATGTCTTTCAATCTTTCAAACTTGTGTAAGAAACAAGTTAACCAAAAAAATCCCACCAACTTCTATTAACTAAAAGTTGATAAAGTTGACTAGGTGATGTGACAAGTGTGGGCCCCACTTTATTCAAAATTCGAGTGGGCCAGCAAACACATTCCGGGGTCGGGTTCGTTAATTCCGAATTAACGAATTTTCCGTTGCGACGTAATTAAATCAAATTTAATTAAATAATTATGCCTAGCAAAATTATTATTAAAGTCGCTCGCGAATTAATTCTAATTAATTCGTTCGCCCGAATTAAAATCCAATTTTAATTCCGTTATGAAATCTAATTTCATTAATATATTGAATATATTATTTATCGATCAATTACGAATTAATCGTTCTCTCTTTTCTAATAGAATTTTATCCGGATAAAATTCTCGCCTTAATTAATCCTAAATTAATTTTCTCTCTCTACTAATTAATCCCAGATTAATTATGTTCGAGTCAAACGTCATCGGAGAATCTTCGGGAAGTGACCCATGAGATCTCTGGATATGTTGGCAGTAAATTCGGTTATCGGACTATCCGAATACGTGCGTACCCCGTACCACATTTTACCGATTTACAAGACATGGTTGGCTTCTAGCAAAGCACCGTGTCTACCCAATTCTCCAGAAATATTCTTTTAAGGAATATGTAATCTTTGTCAGGCGTAGTATACGTAGTATTGCGTATTGCGATCCAGTATCGGATTTCACATGTTAGGCCTAAGGCTGGAATTGTGTATGCCTCATACGAAGCATATATCAAATCTTTGATAACTAGTCTCTATAATCTGAAAATCATGACCTAGTCATATTATCCCGATGACTGTAGTATTTTAAGAGTACTAGTTCCGTATCCTGCGTGATCATCATCTCCATATGACTGGAGTGATACTTCCATCTTGACATCAAACTCAATACACTACGATTCTCAGTATACCCAGAAGAGGCGTACACGGAACCTGTTAAAGCCCAGGACGACCAAAACCAAAATATACTGATTGTCGTAAGTATTAGCGATGCAAGTCTCAGGTTAAGACCAAATACACCTACCCTGATTCAGATTCCGATAGACACATAGTCATACTACCATTGGGATTCTGAGGGGTCTATCCAGAGCGAAGTTGTTCCCATACCATCGGTGAACACAACCTCATATCACACTTGCATAAGTATCTAATACTTAAATATATGAGAACTATGCCGTTATGCTCCCACAACGCGCACTAGTGCAATATTAGTCTATTCCGCATTATCGATGTCCAGTCTCGATAATACTACGATTAGTGATATTTAATGATTAAACCTTAGTGGATTAATATTGTCTCATATCTTATTAATCTGGTACTAATCATATGAACTTTTATCATTTATGTATCTTGGTAATCCAATTACAAATGATAAAAGAGCAATTTCCTTTGTCACATAGTTAATTTGTACAACAACGCCATGTTCTGTACAAATAGTGATGCAATGGGTCATAATCGTCCAACAATCTCCCACTTGGCCTATAGCCAATCACTCAAGTGTCCTACACCTGAACTATGTACGGGTCGCTCAAACATCTGCTGAGAAACAGCTTTCGTCAGCGGATTTGCAAAGTTATCATCTGATGCAATTTATTCGATCATCACATCGCCACGATGTATGATCCAACGAATCAGTTGAAACCATTTGAAGTATATACTTGGATCGTTGATGAGACCATTAGTTCTTTAGCCTGTGTTGTGGCCTAGCTCGGCTGCTAACAGAACTACACCTAATCTAATTAGGATTATATAGATCCAAAAAATGCTTCTTTTGCTGCCTCAGTTGCAGCAATGTTCCGCTTTTGTTATTTCTTCGGCAACAATATCTTGTTTGGAAGATTCCCAGCTCATTGTTCTTTTATTCAAACTAAATAGTACCCTTATTGCGACTTATAGTCATTTTTGTCGGTTTGGAAACTTACAGCGGTGAACCCAGTTACCTCAAGTTCTCATTCTCCATAGCTTAAGAAAGCATCATTAGTTCGTCTAAGATACTTAATGATGTTCTCAACATCAATCCAGTGACCATCACTTGGATTGGCCTGATTGTGATTCCATATGCTCAAAGCATATGAGACACCAGGTCACGTACATTTCAAAATGTACGAGTTCTCGGAGAGTGCCAACAACTTTTAGATCTATCCCAGTAGATCCTTATTCTTAGAATAAAGGTTGCCTCTCCCAAGTAGTCTACGGAGAATTTTCATGAAAGCCAAGCTTTCACCGATTATTTAATATGGGAATATCATTTCCAAGAAATGATATGTCATCATTATATAGGACAATCATTGTCAGTGCGCTCCCACTAACCTTCTTATATACACAATAATTATATTCGTTTTGAATTAAATCATATACCATTATGATCTTATCAAAACGTTGGTTCCAAGAGCACAATGTTTGCTTCAATCCATCAATGGATCGATTTAACTTGCAAACCTTGTTTGCATGTTTTGCAAGACAAAACCGTCAGGATGTTGCATTCAAACATCTTCCAAAAGGTTTTCGTTTAAGGAAAGCGGTTTTGACGTTCAGCTGCCATATTTCATAAATGAAACATGCATCATTAGCAAGCATTATCAAAATGGATTTAATCACGGCAACAAGTGTAAAAGTTTCGTCGTAGTCGACACCATGTCGTTGACGATACCCTTTTTGTACAAGCCTAGCTCTGTACATTTAAATATTGCCATCCATGTATGTCTTCCTTGAAGACTCATATAGTACCAATAGGCATAATGCCTTCTGGTACATTTACCAGTGTCCAAACTTAGTTGGTATACATGGAATCCATTTCAGACTTCATGGCACTTTGTCATAAAAGGAGTCGATACCCTGTATCACTTCCTCATACGTAGCCGGTTCATCTTCCTCAATAAGATTAATATCTACATGAGGTGAGATCAGAAACCCATACCTCCCAGGTTGTTTTATGACTCTCTCCTGTTGGACAATTTGACCCATTGTAGGCACTGCATTTTTGCATGTGAGTCCCTATGATGAGTCTCATTTGGAGACACTACCTTTTAAGTCACGGAAGTCGCGGGAAACAGACGTCGGAAGGGGAAATTCAGAATAGGCATGTCATCAGATTCATTTCACAAGTTCACTGTTTTTGTTCGTGCTGCGTTCGTTACTTCGTTCGAACGTCATGCATATTGCGGGCGTTCGTGTAGCGTTCGAAGAGGCGTTCGAACGGCGTCGGTATTTCTGGTTTTGCCCACCAAAGCCCATAAAACACATCCAAATTAATAAAACACATATTTAACACATGGTGAAATTAAATAAAATAATTAATTAATTCATATACCAAATTAAATAAAACATAAATAAAATCATGCCTAATTAAAATCAATCAACAAAATATTATTCCTAATTAAAAATATTTATTCCTAACTTAACAAATATCATGCCTAAACAACACAAATTAAATATAGTGACTTCCTAATTTGAACTAATTTTGTCCCCCAATCAATCTTAGGCTTTCCTTACATGACACCAAATCATATCCTCCATAAATGCCAAATCCCTTTCTTGTCAAGCAAGATTAACCCTAGCCCTTTGCCTATAAAAGGAACCCAATTCTAACCCTTGAGACCCCCTAGCTGATTCATAGAAGAAAAACCTCTCTCCAACTCTCACATTCACGCATACCAAACAAAAAGAAAAGAATGTTCTCTCCTCCTCCACCTTTGCTTTACCAAAAATCACATCCCTAAACACCATCAACCCACACCAACAAACCATCTAAAACAGTAACTAAAAAGCCACACTTTTAATCCCCAAAACATTAACCAAAAATCTGCATTTTAAGCCTTAAAAAACACCCAAAATAGTAGCCAGAACACCCAAAAACAGTAACTAAAAATATAGCAGTTAAAACGTGACAAACAGTGACCAATACAACAGCAAAACAGCAGCGAAACGGAGCAAAAACAGTAGCTTGAGCAGCGAAACAGCGAGGAAAAAATGCGAACCAGTGAACCGGAGGAGTTGCGGAGTGTTAGCCATTCCGACGATCGTGTACCGTACATCCGAGAGGTGATTAAAAGGTTAGACCTGATGGCACTTTTTTTATTTATTGTCGTTCATTTTTTTATTGTTTTATTCGCATGAGAGTCGTTTGTGGATGCATGTTATGGTTTTGAATAAAATGGAAAATGTGTCCCTCTTGTGGTATATAGGATGGAAACCCGGACATAAATTTCATAGCCGATTCCGAATGGACGGTAGTATGATCTGTACTCGGGATACAACTCCACGTACCACTTGAATAAACGGCGCATATTTCGTTTTATGTTGTTGTGATTTGTTATTTGCTACTTGATTTCCGCATGTTATTTGTTTATGTAATGATGAGATAAAGCGCATGGGCTTAGTAAGTGCGATTAAAGGTCCTCTATTTTGAGAGGTTAAAATCCTTTACCACAATGCTTTGCCGCGCTAGATAATGTATATTCGATTGGATGCGAGATATGTTCAATCAGATACACGAAGTCCGATATCGTAGTCTTTACTTTTTATATATGTCTTGTGTTGTTTGCACATAGGCTTAGTAAGTGCGATTAAAGGTCCTCTATTTTGAGAGGTTAAAATCCTTTACCACGATGCTTTGCCGCGCCGGATGATGTATAGTCGGTTGAATGTGAAATGTGTTCAATCGGGTATACGAAGTTCGATATGGTTTTCTTTATTTTTATATACATTATGATGTGATGCGCATGGGCTTAGTAAGTTGGATTAAAGGTCCTCATTTCGAGGTGTTAAAAAACCTTTACCACGATACTTCGCCGCGCCTTTCATTTCTTTATTCGCTTTTCTTGTATGTCATCTTCTTGCATAATCATACATTGCGTTATTAGCACATGGGCTTAGTAAGTGCGATTAAAGGTCCTCTATTTCGAGGGGTTAAAATCATTTACCACGATGCTTTGTCGCGCCTTTTAGCCCGTTATTATTTATTAGGTGTCATCTATTCATCCATTCACGTATGTGTCATGCTGTTTACTGCATTTTGAGGGTCACTGCTATAACCCTGTTCGAACACATTTCAGAACGCCGCACGAACGTATGTTTTCTGTCTCAGTACGTTCGAACGTGTTCACAAACGCAACTCGAACGAACATGCATTTTGTCTTATCATGCATCAGGTCTCATTTACGTTCGAACGCGTTTCTGAACGCCATACGAACGTGAGCATTCTGTTTCATTTCCGTTCGAATGCGTTTAGGAACGCTACTCGAACGTGAACCTTCTGTTTATCGTTCGAACGTTACGAACGCTACTCGAACGCGCATACATTTGTTTCATCAGGTCTGGTCCGTTCGAAAGCGTTATCAAACGCCACATGAATGAGAACCTTCTGTTTACCGTTCGAATGCTTTTTCGAACGCTACACGAACACACATACACTGAATGAGTCATCTTCATCACATTTTATGCATAATTCCCCATATTGGTTATCCCTTTATATTACGAACCTGATTACTTCTCTTTAATATGCATGCTTGTATAATTATTGCATGTTTGCGCTTCCATGGTTATCAATGCAATGTGTTTGTGAAATTATGCATTTGCCATTATTCTGATTCAATTTTATTCATGCTTGTATGATCATTGTTTGCTTGCGTTTCCGTATCCATGAATATAATGTGCTTATGAATTTGCATGCTTGCCGTATTTCAAATTCAGACATAGATTATATGCCAATAGGTTGTATGCAAACTTAAAAATGTGTTACATGTGAACTTATATGAACCTTTGATTTATTCATGCGAACTTGGAAATAGATTATTCTTGGAAATATGTTGCTTAGGCTTGGTTAGATTATTGCACAAATCATTTTATTACAAGTGGCATAAGTAAGGGACTATTCTGAACCCAATGATTTGAGGTCTTCCCTTGCGAGGGGTAAGTGCAGCCTTAAATCTCATTTTCCCGGTTCACACCGGGTGGCGACTCCATTACTCTCCGATTTAGTCCCCCGCGGGCTACTCCGTACTCCCAACCGGGCCGTGAGCCCGGGGCAGCATGCGTCACCCAGTTTCTGTGTCCCACAGTCTGACGACTCCACTGGGGATAGAGAATCGGCCCCAAAATATTGTCTTGTAATGTTTGGATTTGTGCTTTAATTAACCGTGTCTACTGTGGGTTAAAAAATGGTTTAATCAAATTCACTTTAAGGCTAGGTAATGGTTTGGTGTCTTCCCTTATTCACTACCTTTCTATAAGGAAATGTTGTGAAGGCACCTAGATAATCACTTACTTGTGGCCTATTGTGATGGACTAATTTGGAGGACTCGTTGTTTATTCTTGTCACCAAGAGATAAGAGCCTAAGAGGTTAGGGTACTTAAGAGAGCCTCGCTCCACCCTCCCTCTGGGGAATCTACAACGGGAAGTCCATTTGACAGTCAGTCGCACACCATAACTCATTGGCACGTACCTTAAGGTATAAAAAAGGTGCGCTCACTTGGTCGCTCGAACCCTTGAGTGGGGAGACCTAGTTGTGGGCAATCCTTCGCCAGCGAGAGTATTTGACTACACTCCCATAAACCCACACGTAGACCGAGATTGTATGGCCTATAACAACTATTTCTTTGTGCTTATGGACCATCCTCATTTGGATGCAGTTGGACTTCTTGTTAGAAATGCAAACTTGTTGGGCCATTTAAACTGGGACGATTTCGTATCCTATGATGATTGGGCCAAAAGCTTCTGAAATGTTGATGGGCCACACTGTAGAAATTATTTTTATATGCTTGTGTTTGGGAACATTGTCATTTGGATCCATTCGAACCTTTTATCATGGGATATGGACTTGTTGAGCCATTTAACTGGGATAAGAACGTATCTTATGGTGATCGGGCCAAAAGCTTCCAAAACGCCAATGGCCCATTATATGTTTGTGTTTAGGAACGTTATCATTTGGATACGGTTGTACTTCTTGCCATGAGATGTGAACTTGTTGGGCATTTAAACTGGGACGAGTTCACTCCTATGACAATTAGCCCAAAAGCTTCTAAAATGATGATGGGCCGATTTGTGTGAAAATTTTAATAAGTTGATATACATTGTATCGCATGCATCTCATTCATCTCATGCATACATATCCTGTTAACACCCTCTATTCTATAAAAAGACATCATAGATTCCTGTTGGGTTAGGAAAGATGGAAGGCTCACTAAAAGACCGGTAACAGATATGAGTACATCCGATAACGAGGTATCCCAGATAGATCAGTTGGAAAACTATCTCGCCAAAATTACTGAACAGTTATAAGCATTGACTACTGCTGTGGCTGGTATGGATGTACCCCGTGCTGGGGGAAATTCTGAGAATGTGAGGCGCGAGGAGCCTCCGAATGGGTATGGGGATGATATCCCTACTTTTGATGACGACCTGACGGAGTATGCAATAGGCAGAGTGATTGGGTCTCAGGCAGAATTTCAGACGCTTCGGGATGAGGTTGAAACATTTACCCGCGAAATGAAGGGTAAACATGAAGAGTTGTTAGATTATGAGGCAATGACCTTCGAAGAACAGTTGCCTGCTCAGTTCAAGATGCCAGATATGGCTAAGTTCAACAGGAATGGGGATCCAAGGGTTCATCTCCGTCAGTATGTATCAGTTATGAGTTCTGTGGGTTTGACAAAGCGACATGTGCAGAAGATGTTTGGAATGTCACTCGAGGGGGCACCGGTGGTATGGTATCACAGCCTAGAGAAGAAAGTAAGGGAAGATTGGAGGGAATTGGCTGATGCATTCCTGAAACAGTATGTCACGGATTTAGAGATAGATCTGTCACTCTGTGATCTGGAGAACACCAGGCAAAAACCGGAAGAGAGTTTCAAGGAGTATGTGGACCTCTGGAGAAGCCAGCTCTTAAAGATGCAGACCAGGCCCTCAGAGAAGGACCATATAAAAATGATTATCAAGGGCACCAAGCCCTATCTATGGGAAGCTAAGGAGGATGACCTCCATGATTACTGATTTTCGACAGTTGAGGGAAACTGTCATGGATATTGAGGAAGAAGAGGCTGAGAATAGAAAATTCTATGGTCTGAACAGGAGGCCCATTGGGGGGACATCGGGAACAAATCCCGTTTCTGCTGAGATTACTGCTATCCGAAACCGGAGATTCTCCAACTTGGGTAGACCCTTGTCCAAGGTATTGGAGAAATTGAAGAGACAAGGACTTCTGAAACCCCTAGAAACCAAACCACTCCCAAACCCTCCACCACTACATCTCAACCTAAACCAATATTGCCAATTCCACCAACAGAAAGGTCACGATACCGACAACTGTGCCCGACTCCGCCATGAAATCCAGGACCTTATAGACTCAAAAAAAATACCCGACCCTGAAACAGAACACCCCAACCACACCCACCAGAACCCTTTACCAAATTACCACTATGTCCCGCCACCAACCTATATGATAAACTCTGGCCTACCCGAGAACCTTATCCTCAAATCCTTTGACCTCCAAGCCGTTTGCCTTGGGATTTGGGATAGTATCAGCGAAGATGAAACCGAACATGGGAAGAGTTTCTGGGCAGACTTCTCTAGTAGTGATGAAGAAGAAGTGGGGGTATGACACGCAACGGGCGTTTCTACAATGATATGACTGATAAGGGTAAAGAAGTGTTGACTGAAGGGAGAGAAGTGGCAGAAAATGGGGATAATTTTGAGGGAGATATAGTGCTGCGCCAATTGAAAAAGACCCGGGCACAGGTCAGCATCTGGGAATTGTTGTGTTCATCACAGGAGCACAGACAGATTATGGTTGAAGCCTTGAGCAAAATAGTAGTACCGGAAGATGCTAATCTGGAGATGTTTGTGGGATTAGTACAAAATGAAATTTTGCAGGCAATCACTTTTTCTGAGGAAGAACTCCCAGCTGAGGGGAGAAACCATAATATACCTTTGTTCATAAGGGCCGATGTGAAAGGTAAGAGAACTTCATGTGTGATGGTGGATGACGGCTCGTCCATCAATGTGTGCCCGTTGAAGATTTTGGCAAAGTCGGGTAGAAAGCAACAGATTTGGACCCCTCCAGTATGACCATCAAAGCTTATGATGATTGCAAACGAGGAGTTGAGGGTACTTTTTTGGCAGTGGTCAAAGTAGGCCCAATTGAAGACGAAGTTGAGTTCACGGTGTTGGACATTCCGGCTACTTTCGCTTTATTGTTGGGAAGGCCTTGGTTTCACAAACTTGGGGGCGTGCCTTCCACTTTGCATCAGATGATTAAGTTCCCGTATGAGGGAGAGATTGTTACCATCCGAGCTGAGATAGATAATGATGTGGCTGTCTTGGAGATACAGCCTTTCACGAGGTTTCAGGTATCATCAACTTTTGAGGAATGGGTGGATCCTAAGGTGGCTAGGATCATGAAAAAAATGAAGTTTGAGCCGGGTGAAGGTTCAAAATTGCCAGATTTCAGAGGACAGACTACTCGGAAGGGTTTGGGATACACATCTGATGAAGAAAAATCGAAGGTTAAGAAGAAAGGTCTGAAACTGATGGAATGTTTTGTGAAGGCTTCGGGGTATCAAGGGGAGCCTGAACCGGTGGAAGTTAATGGGATTTTGATACCTGGATTTGAGATTTTTCTAGGATATGCTGGGTAAGAATCCGATGATGGAAGAAATTGTGAAGAAGGAAGAAGAGAATTGGGAGGAAGAACTGATGAAGTTGGAGAGCCTGACTCTTGAAGAGGATAAAAAGCCTGAGAAGAACCCAGTTGCAGAGGAAGAAGTGTCTGTAGAAGATGAGGACATTTATCTTCCTGATTTATTTGAGTGTACCCCCGCATTTGTTAGAAATAAGACAATCATTTTGCTTATTTGCCTGAGTCTATTTCCTCTGACTTGCATGACTTGAGTATATTTGATATCAGCTCCACCAAAACAAATGCATTTAACCTTGGTACACCTGAGAGTCCTAAGGAAATTCTGATTGCAAGTGAAGTTACCTCCGAGGAGAGGGAGAAATTAGAAGAAGTATTGGTCAGATATGCCAAAGTGTTTGCTTGGTCCTATGTGGACATGCCTGGGGTAGACAGAAACATTGCCCAGCACACAGTACCAACTTATCTGAATATGAGGCCGGTGAAACAGAAACTCCGACGACGGATAGAATGGGCTGAGAAAGTCAGAGAGGAAGTTAAGAAACAGATAGATGTGGGGTTCTTGGAAGTAGTAAAGTATCCTGAGTGGTTGGCTAATATTGTGCCGGTGCCGAAGAAAGACGGGAAGGTCAGAATGTGTGTGGACTACAGAGATCTCAACAAGGCTTGCCCGAAAGATGATTTTCCTCTACCTCACATAGACGTACTGGTTGATAGTGCGGCTTTATCTGCTATGTATTCATTTGCAGACGGGTTTTCAGGTTATAATCAGGTTCTTATGGCTGAGGAAGACAAACACAAGACTGTATTTGTTACCGAGTGGGGTACTTATTGTTATAAGGTGATGCCGTTTGGGCTCAAGAATGCTGGAGCCACTTATCAGCGGATGGCAACTACACTATTCCATGACTTGATGCACAAAGAGATTGAAGTGTATGTGGATGACATGATGGTGAAATCAGAAACCAGAATTGGGCATATTGAAGCACTGGAAAGGTTCCTTCAGAGAGTTGACAAATACAACATGCGGCTAAATCCCAAGAAATGTGTGTTTGGGGTGACATCGGGAAAATTGATGGGACATACAGTGGGAATGAGAGGAATAGAGGTAGACTCTGAAAAGATCAAAGCAATCACAAAAATGGCAGCACTGAAGACTGAGAAGGAAATCAGAGCATTCCTGGGGAAGATTCAGTACATCAGTCGGTTCATCGCCAAGTTGACGTCAATATGTGAGCCTATCTTCAAACTGTTGAGAAAAGATCAACTAGTGAGATGGAATGAACAGTGTCAGACAGCCTTCGACAAGATCAGAGAGTACTTGGTAAAGCCTCTGTATTGAAAACTCCAAGACCGGGTAGACCTTTGATATTGTATTTGGCCATAGAATCAGAAGCACTGGGCCAATGATGGTACAGACAGATGAGACAGGGGTAGAACACACAATTTATTATCTGAGTAAGAAGATGCTCCCGTATGAGGCTCGTTATCAAGAAGTAGAGAAGATCTGTCTAGCAGTGGTATGGGCTTCCAGAAAATTGCGACATTATTTTCAGTCTTACAAGATTCAGGTAGTGGCAAAGAAGAATCCTCTTAAATATCTGCATTCAGTGCCTTCGCTAGTAGGGAAATTGGGCAGATGGTTAGTATTGCTGACAAAGTTTGACATTGAGTATCTCACCACCAAAGTGGTCAAAGGGCGAGCAGTAGCAGAGTTTCTGGCATTGCAACCTGTTGAAGGAGATCAATATAAGTTTGAATTTCCAGATGAATAGATCCAAGCAATAACAGTTCAGAGATAGAAAATGTATTTTGACGGAGCAGTGAATTACAAGGGAGCCGGAATTGGGATTGTGATAGTGACCCTTGAAGGAGAGACATTGCCTTTGGCCAAAAGGTTGACATTCAGAGTAACAAACAACATGGCCAAATATGAAGCATGTGCTTTTGGTTTGACTGCATTGATAGCCTTGAAGGCCGAAAGTGTATAAGTCTACGGAGATTCTATGTTGGTAGTCCAGCACATGCGAGGAGAATGGGAATTGAAAGAAGAACGGTTCAAACCTTACCTTTTTTACCTCAGAAAGTTGGCGTAGGTCATCCCCGATTGTAAGTTTCAACACTTGCCAAGAGAAGAGAATCAGATGGCAGATGCATTGGCTACACTTGCAGCGACTTGGGAAAATCCAGAAAAGTTAGTAATGAGACCGTTGATACTGACGACAGCCAGAAGACCTGTTTATGAGATAGAGAGAATTCTGGAAATAGAGGTTGATGATGGTAAACCTTGGTATTATGACATTCAGAGGTATCTGGAACATGGGGAACTCCCAGAGGGAGCATGCATAAAAGACAGAACAGCCATTCAGAAGTTAGCTTCCCAGTATGTGATTTTGAAAGGGGAACTGTACAAGAGGTAAGCAAATGGTATTCAGTTGAAGTGTTTGAGAAAAGAAGAGGCTAAGCAGGTAATGGAAGAAGTACACGCCGGAGTATGTGGTCCGCACATTAACGGGTTGAATCTGTCCCGCAAGATAGTGAGACAAGGTTTCTACTGGTCAACCATGGAGACAGACTGCGCGAAGATGGTAAAGCACTGTCATGATTGTCAAGCACACGGTAATTTGAATCATTTACCACACACAGAGTTGCACGGGTTGTCAGAGCCGTGGCCTTTATCAACATAGGGAATTGATATGATTGGAGAGATTCGACCGAATGCATCGAATGGGCATCGCTTCATAGTACTGGCAGTAGATTATTTCTCAAAGTGGGTGGAAGCCGAGTCATTCCGCAATGTTACAGCGAAACAGATGGCAAATTTTATAGCTCAGAATCTCATTTGTCGGTATGGTATGCCGCACCATGTGGTTACAGATGACGGAGTTCAGTTCCAGGGGGAAACAAAGGCAATGCTACAGAAATATGGGATAGGCCATCACAACTCATCACCGTATAGACCGCAGGCAAATGGGGCAGTTGAGGCAGCCAACAAGACAATAAAGATGATTTTAGCCAAGATGACAGAAAACTGCAGAGATTGGGCCGACAAACTACCGTATGCTTTGTGGGATACAGAACATCAGTGAGAACAGCAACATGGGCCACACCTTACTCTCTAGTCTACGGAATGGAAGCGGTATTGCCAGTGGAAATACAGTCTATGAGGGTATTAGCAGAGGCAGAGTTACCGGAACAAGAATGGGCCACACAAAGGTTTGATCAGTTAGCACTGCTGGATGAGAAGAGAACGAAGGCTTTGTATCACATGCAGTTGTATCAGAAGAGACTGGCCCGAGCATTCAACAAGAAAGTACGTCCCACCAAGATCAGAAAGGGTGATTTGGTACTTAAGCAGTCGAGGCCGTCGACGACAGATCCGAGAGGAAAGTTCAGACCTAACTGGGAAGGACCTTCCATAGTGCAAAAAGTAATGGGAAATGGAGCAGTGAGACTGTCAGACTTGGAAGGAAATGAGTTCACCGAGCCGATCAATGTAGACAGATTGAAGCAGTAATTTGCCTAAGGGAGAGAAGACTGAGCAGTCATCAGGAAGATTGACGGAAGACCTAACCCAACGGGATAAGAAACACATGCATGCATTCATACACGTAACATACCTTGCATTCTCTTCGTGGTTGTTTTGTTTTGTGTTCGTAGGTTCAAAGAAGAAAAGAGGAAGCAGAGATAAGCCAATCAAAAGCAACGTCAGCGCAATTTCAGATTTTGGGATGAGTCACAGGGGGCGAGGCCCACATCAGCAGTTTCGGGGATGTGTCCTAGGGTTGTAACCCACGCCATCAGCAGTTTTGGGGATGCGTCCCAGGGTTGTAATGTTGGTTTCTAATTAGGTCCCAAGAATGAAATCAAGCACAAAAACGCATGTGAATACACAAAAGAGAATGGTGGAAACATACTCACAATGATCGTTTAGATGCTTCGAAGAACACAAGCCTTTTTAGCCCTTCTTGAAGCTCGGCAGTGGCTTCTCCTTGTAGTGGACTGCTCAGTTTTGGTCTCTTTTACTCCTCCAAGATTCGGCCATTGATGACCTTCATTGAAGCTCCAAGCTTCAAGCTTCAAAAACGATTCCATGCACATGTGTTCACTGCCCTATCACCTTTGTATTAACCCATTTGTATGCTAGCACTTTGTCTTCTTCCTTGCTTCTCACGGCCAAGCCAAGATCTTGAAGAAGAAGAAGAAGAAACGGCTTAAAGCCGAGAGAGAAGTGGAGGGAAGAAAAAGTTTCCTAGAAACCGATTGGGAGAGAGAGAGAAAGAAAATGTAAAAGGTGTTTAATATATTTGTTTTTCCAAAAAACAAATACCAAAACCCTTTACAAATTTCAAAAAGCAAAAGTCAAAAGCAAAAGCAATTAAATGCTTTCCAACTACTACATCAATCAATCAAATCATCACATCACTCAAAGTGACATGTGATTTGACGCTTGATGTGACTAGCGATTTGACGCTTGATGTGACTTGCGTGCCGCACTCGAATTCGAAATGCGAATGCTCTCGCAAACACTATCGGGCTCGGGTTCGCTAATTCCAAATTAACGAATTTTCCGTTGCGACGTAATTAAATGATTATGGCTAGCGAAATCACTATTCACATCGCTAACGAATTAATTCTAAATTAACTCGTTCGCTCGAATTAAAATCAAATTTCAATTCCGCGTCGAAATCCAATTTCGCATAATATATCGCATATATTATTTTATCGATTAATTCCAAATTAATCGTTCTCTCTCTTTAATTGATATTTTATCCTAGATAAAATATCTCCGTAATTAATCCCAGATTAATTATCTCTCTCATCTAATTAATCCCAGATTAATAAAGTACGAATCATACATCATCGGTGAATCTTCAGGAAGAGACCCATGAGATCCCCGGATATGTTGGCAGTAAATACGGTCGTCGGACTATCCGAACACGTAAGTACCTAGTACTACGTTTGTACCGATTTACAAGATAAGGTTGGCTTCTAGTAAAGCGCCATGCCTACCCAATTCTCCAGAAATATCCTTATAGGAATATGTGATCTATATCAGGCGTAGTATACATAGTATTATGTATGTCGATCCAGTATCGGATGTCCACAAGCTAGGCCTGGGGCAGGAATTGTGTCTGCCCCGTACAAAACACATATCGGATGTCTGACAACTAGTCTCTATAATCGGATATACATGACCTAGTCATAATATCCCGATAGCTCGAGCATTTAATAGAACGAGTTCCGTATCCTATGTGACCATCATCTCCATATGACTGGAGTGATACTTCCGTCTTAATATCACACCCAATACACTACGATTCTCAATATACCCAGCATTGGCGTACACAGAACCTGTTAAAGTCCTAGACGACCGCAACCAAAGTATATTGATTGTCGCAAGTATTAGCGGTGCAAGTCTCAGGTTAAGACCAAATTACACCTACCCTGATTTCGGACTTCCATAGACACATAGTCATACTACCAATGGAATTCTGAGGGGGTCTATCCAGAGCAAAGCTGTTTCCCGTACAATCGGTAAAACACAACCTCCTATTACACTTGCGTGAGTATCCTATACCCAAATATATGAGAACTATGCCGTCGTGCCCTCACAACACGCACAAGTGTAATACTAGTCTTTTACGTATTTATCGATGTCCAATCTCGATAATACTCTGACTAGTGATATTTAATGATTTATCCTTCGTGGACTGATACTGTCTCATATCATTCTCAATCCAGGAACAAATCACAGGGACCTCCTATCATTTATATATCTTATTGATCTAATCACAAATGATAAGAGTGCAATCTCCTTTGTCACATAGTTAATTTGTACAACAACACCGTGATCTGTACAAATAGTGACACTATGGGTCATAATTGTCCAACAATCTCCCACTTGGCCTATAGCCAGTCACTCGAGTGTCTAACACCCGAACTATGTACGGTTGGCTCAAACTGCTGAGAAAAGGTTTTCGTCAGCGGATTTACCTGATTATCATCTGGTGTGATTTATTCGATCATCATATCGCCACGATGTATGATCCGAACGAATCAGATGAATATCGAAGTATGTATCTAGATCGTTGATGAGACCATTGATTCTTTAGCTTGTGCTGAAGCCTAGCTCAGCTGCTAATAGAACTGTATCTAATCTAATTAGATTTGTTATCGACCCAAATGGCTTCTATTGCTGCCTCAGCTGCAGCAATAGCCTGCATTTGTTGTTTATTCAGTAACAGTATCTTGCTTGGAAGATTTCTAGCTCACTTTTCCGTTATTCAATCTTTATAGTACCGTTGTCACGACTTATAGTCGTTTTCATGAAATCCAAGCTTTCACCGATTATATTATGGGAATATCATTTCCAAGAAATGATATATCATCATTACTCAGGACATTCACTGTCAGTCCGCTCCCACTAACCTCCTTATATACACAAGAATTATTTTCGTTTTGAATTAAATCATACATTATTATGATTACATCAAAACGATAATTCCAAGAACTTAATGCTTGCTTCAATCCATCTATTGATCGAATAACCTGCAAACCTAGTTTGCTTGTTATGGTTCGACAAAACCGTCAGGACGTGTAAACATCCTCCGAAAGGTTTCTGTTAAAGAAAGCAGTTTTCCCGTTTAGCTGCCATATTTCATAAATGAAACATGCAGCATCAGCAAGCATTGTTGAAATGGATTTGCCGTGGCAACAGGTAAAAGGTTTCGTCGTAATCAACACAATATTGATAACTCTACCTTTTCGCTACAAGCCTAGCTTAGTACGATGGTATGTTGTCATCCATGTATGTCTTTCTTGAAGACATATATAGTACCAATAGGCACAATGCCTTGCGGTACATCAACTAGTATCTAAACATAGTTGGTATACATGGAATCCACTTCGGACTTTATGTCACTTTGCCATAATAGGTAGTCGATACCTTGTATCACTTCCTTATACGTAGTTAGTTCGTGTTCCTTAAAAGATTGACATCTTTATGAGGTTAGATCAGAAACCCATACCCAGGTTGTTTTCTGACTCTTTCCGACTTACGCGATTCTTGTGTATTCGAAGATTATTGGTGTAGTTTCATCCTTGATGAACTATTTGTGTTCCATTAGGATTCGACGCCTGGAATTGTATTGCTATGATTTTCATCGAGTTTTACTATCCTCCCACTTACCACTACATATCGGTATTCCTCTTAAGAAAAATGCATGGCGAACAACAATCTAATTGTACTCTCGTGAGTTGTTTAAGTACAATACTTATGGTATCCCTAGGATAACCTACAATTGGCACTTATCCGATTTGGGTTTTAGTTTGATATCAACCAAACATATGCCTAGCATACCCAAATATTCAGGAATGAGAAACCTGGTTTCTTTCCTGTTCATATCTAATATGTTATCTGTCAAACAGATATTAAGGAACCTTATTCAAAATAAGTTCTGCACTGTTTAGCGTATCCGTTGAAGGAAATGGTAGCTCAGAGCGACTCATGATTAATCTTATCATGTCCAACAAAATTCGGTTTATCCTATCGGACACATCGTCAAATTGACGTGCTCTAGGAGGAGTCCTCATTTAAAGAATACTATACTCTTTCAAGTATGTGAGAAACTCATTGCTTAAGTATTTTCCATCACGGTCTTACCGTGACAGTTTAATACTTTAGCCGATCTGTTTGTCTATTTCGTGTCGAAACTGTGAAAGTTTCCGATTTGTGTTTCAAAAGAAACACATAACCATACGCGATGCCACATAAAGGTCACGAAATATTCATATTCACATCTAGCCTAGCTAGACATGGCCCCACTTGCTTCACTATGACCGAGGGCTGGCAGATCGATGGCACTTGCAATTTTACCAAGTAAAGGTGTTTTAGGCACTTTGCCCAATAAACTAGATTCGTAGACTTTATTTGAATAGAATCAAATTAGTCCTAGTACCCACTCTTCGAAAGTGTGGATATACGAGTCTTGTTTAATTGTGTCCTAGACAACAATGCCACATTCAAGTTTCAACCTGATCAAATCAGTTTGAGCTATTTGTTTGTCATGTTATACATGTGAGATTTATTTATATTCTAAATAAAAATTCTGTTATTCACATCTAATGTGGTTATCTCAATATCATCTTTATATAATAAAACACTTTAGTGTTCTAGAATATAAAGGTACATCCGCAACGGATTATACACTGATATAGAGATAATGTTTCTAGTCAAACTAGTTACATTATAACAGTTTCCTAATTTACGTACATACCCAAAAGATAGTTCCTAAACTTAGGTATCTACGGTTAAAACAACGACTTTCGTCCCGTTTTCAATTCGCAGATTAATCTCAATAGAAGTCAGTATCCTGCTCATAGCAGATTCTGAACATCAGTACATATTTTATGTATCACACTAAGTATCTAAAATCTAATTTTAATACTAGTAGTGAACATATTTATGACAAACATATTTGAAGTCAGAGCCTTGCTCGTCTTCAATTTCTTCTTGGGATATGTCATTTTATCTTCCTAGAAGATTATAATGATTTTGCCTTTGCCATTTTCACATTCCAGAAGCCTTTGGCCAAGCCTTGGCCTTTTGGAATATCGAAGTAAGATGCGCCTTGCGCTACTTGCATTATTGCAAACTTTGGCTTTGTCTCCTTGAGTATAGCCATTAACTCTCCAAGATTTTACTATTGCAATAAAAGTACTTCTAAGATCTAATCTATGAAGATCCTTTAATTTCATTATCATACTTTAGGGATCTAATCCTTAGTTCCGATAAAGAAATTAAGGAGTCTATGACAAGTATAATAGATTAAGCACTAAAGTTATCATTACATGAATATTCCAAATATCATGTTCCACTTATTTGCTTAACTTCAGGCTTAGGCCTAATATGTTATTTTATCAAATAAAGTAACTTATTAGTTTCCAGGACCATCCTGAAATTTATTCCCAATTTGAAAATTAAAGTCGTTTAAATACATTTTCACCCAGGATTATGTTTTAAACAGTAATCTTTCAATAATATATTGACTCTAATAGTCCAACTATTTAATCAACGATTTGTGGTACTATATATTATAATGATTATTATTGTCCAACTATACAATCAAATATAATTTAAATTAATTAACCTCAATTATATTGATTACTATAGTCCAACTATAAAATCAACTATTAATTGAAATTAATTAATTCAAATATATTGATTACTATAATCCAATTATATAATCAACTATAATACAATCCAACTGTTTATTAAAACAACAATTTAAATATTAGTCCAACTAACATTTAATTTAACGACGAAATAATTTGTGATTGAGCGCGTATGGCAAGTTACTAAACGAATATTGCAAATTCAATACTTGCCTCCCACTAATTTTCGGCGAGCCTCTAACCCTCTGTCGAGTACTCGGAAAACCGTGTTTCCTAGTGGGCTAGGATCCCGTTAAATATCACACAATCTTGACTTTGGCCAACAAATTGTATGATAATTAACTAGGTAGATCTCTAAGATCGATTGGATCCAATCCAATTCCTAGATCCGGTAGGGGGACATCCAAGTCCGAAACATATATCTTATATATGCCAATACATCCAATGTATTACCTAACCTTTTTTCCTTTGAATCAACTAAGCATTGGCTTTGGCACAACAAACTTAGTGATCCCAGTTAAGCGTGACCTATTGACTATGGAAAGCTTCGTAATCTATGTCGATGGAAAAGAAGTGGTCTTGACTTTGGCCAACAAACCACAACTTGGACAAGACACCGATATGGATCAAAGCTCTCGTGATTCAAACACATCCTCGACGGACAAATGCCTTGACTTTGGCAAACAAGCCAATGCCAGTCTTGGATCTTGAGTAAGAATCAATCAATGGAAGTAAAAAGCTTAATATTTAGCGAGGGTTTTTCGCGTACAAATTGGCAACCAATTTATTATTTTTGTTAAGGTCTCATAATCATACACCCTTAAACATGCATTTTAAACACATAATAAAGCGCATATGATAAAATAATAATGATATGCAGATAGATACTTTACATATTGATCCTAGATCAAATCTCTCCCTTTCTCTCTCTAGCTAGTACAAGTATTTACTTCTACCCGTTACACTACACTTCTAAAGAAACCTCATTTACATTGAGGGGAATAGGTGAGAAGAGAAATATAAAGAGTCAGGAGGTGATAAGGCTGGACACGTAGGTCCAATTAATAAATCAAATTTATTACAACAATTTCTAAAATTGCCCCACCCATCTAATATCCATCTGATACACATTATTCATGCATCGCAACCATGTATGCACACAAGCATGTTATCAATCAATCTAATCCAATTAATTAATCTGATAATTAGTGATCATACAATGTTCAAACAACGATTTGATTTTGCTCGAGTCAAACTCGTTTTGTGAATAAGTACTCAAAGTACGAATTCTTGAATTAACGAGTTACTTATCCTATGTGACCATCATCTCCATATGACTGGAGTGATACTTCCGTCTTAACATCACACCCAATACACTACGATTCTCAATATACCTAGCATTGGCGTACAGAGAACCTGTTAAAGTCCTAGACGACCGCAACCAAAGTATATTGATTGTCGCAAGTATTAGCGGTGCAAGTCTCAAGTTAAGACCAAATTACACCTACCATGATTTCAGACTTCCATAGACACATAGTCATACTACCAATGGAATTCCGAGGGGGTCTATCCAGAGTGAAGCTGTTTCCCGTACCATCGGTAAAACACAAACTCCTATTATACTTGCTTGAGTATCCTATACCCAAATATATGAGAACTATGCCGTCGTGCCCTCACAACGCGCACAAGTGTAATACTAGTCTTTTACATATTTATCAATGTCCAATCTCGATAATACTCTGACTAGGGATATTTAATGATTTATCCTTCGTGGACTGATACTGTCTCATATCATTCTCAATCCAGGAACAAATCACAGGGACCTCATATCATTTATATATCTTGGTGATCTAACCACAAATGATAAGAGTGAAATCTCATTTGTCACATAGTTAATTTGTACAACAACACCGTGATCTGTACAAATAGTGACACTATGGGTCATAATTGTCCAACATCTAACCCACATCAGCAACTTTGGGGATGCGTCCCAGGGTTGAAACCCACGTCATCAGCAGTTTTGGGAATGCGTCCCAGGGTTGTAACCCATATCACCAGCAGTTTCAGGGATGCGTCCCAGGGTCGTGACCCACATTGGCAACGTTATTGGGATGCGTCCCAGGGTCGAGGCCCCCGTTGTCAGGTGCAGTTATCGGGATGCGTCCCATGGTCGTTGGCCCCCTGCATCGTTAGTTTTGGGATGCGTCCCAAGGTCGAGGCCTATATTTTATCAGCAGTATTGGGGTGCGTCCTAGGGTCGAGGCCCCGTTGTCGGTTGCAGCTATTGGGATGCGTCCCAGTATCGAGGTCCACTGCAGTATCAACTCAGTTCGAGGCAGCTGGCGAGCCAGGTAAGTGAAAATGCATTGCATAACTTTGATAGGATTGTTCAAAGTCACACACTGCACAAGTCCCATCAAAGTGGGGGCGACTGTAGGCACTGCATTTTTGCATGTGAGTCCCTATGATGAGTCTCATTTGGAGACACTACCTTTTAAGTCACGGAAGTTGCGGGAAACAGACGTCGGAAGGGGAAATTCAGAATAGGCATGTCATCGGATTCATTTCACAAGTTCACTTTTTTCCTTCTTGCTGCGTTCGTTACTTCGTTCGAACGTCAGGCAGATTGCGGGCGTTCGTGTAGCGTTCGAAGAGGCGTTCGAACGGCGTCGGTATTTTTGGTTTTGCTGCTAGCCTCACACCCAAGCCCAATTAGCCCACCAAAGCCCATAAAACACATCAAAATTAATAAAACACATATTTAACACATGGTGAAATTAAATAAAATAATTAATTAAGTCATATACCAAATTAAATAAAATCATGCCTAATTAAAATCAATCAACAAAATATTATTCCTAATTAAAAATATTGTATTCCTAACTTAACAAATATCATGCCTAAACAACACAAATTAAATATATTGACTTCCTAATTTGAACTAATTTTGTCCCCCAATCAATCTTAGGCTTTCCTTGCATGACACCAAATCATATCCTCCATTAAATGCCAAATCCCTTTCTTGTCAAGCAAGATTTAACCCTAGCCCTTTGCCTATAAAAGGAACCCAATTCTAACCTTTGAGACCCCCTAGCTGATTCATAGAAGAAAAACCTCTCTCCAACTCTCACATTCACGCATACCAAACAAAAAGAAAAGAATTTTCTCTCCTCCTCCACCCTTGCTTTACCGAAAATCACATCCCTAAACACCATCAACCCACACCAACAAACCATCTAAACCAGTAACTAAAAAGCCACACTTTTAATCCCCAAAACATTAACCAAAAATCTGCATTTTAAGCCTTGAAAAACACCCAAAACAGTAGCCAGAACACCCAAAAACAGTAACTAAAAATATAGCAGTTAAAACGTGACAAACAGTTACCAATACAACAGTAAAACAGCAGCGAAACGGAGCAAAAACAGTAGCTTGAGCAGAGAAACAGCGAGGAAAAAATGCGAACCAGTGAACCGGAGGAGTTGCGGAGTGTTAGCCCTTCCGACGATCGTGTACCGTACATCCGAGAGGTGATTTAAAAGGTTAGACCTGAAGGCACTTTTTCTATTTATTGTCATTCGTTTTTTTATTGTTTTCTTCGCATGAGAGTCGTTTGTGGATGCATGTTGTGGCTTTGAATAAAATGGAAAATGTGTCGCCTCTTGTGGTATATAGGATGGAAACCCGGACATAAATTTCATAGCCGATTCCGAATGGACGGTAGTATGATCTGTACTCGGGATACAACTCCACGTACCAATTGAATAAACGGCGCATATTTTGTTTTATGTTGTTGTGATTTGTTATTCGCTACTTGATTTCCGCATGTTATTTGTTTATGTATTGATGAGATAAAGCGCATGGGCTTAGTAATTGCGATTAAAGGTCCTCTATTTTGAGAGGTTAAAATCCTTTACCACGATGCTTTGCCGCGCTGGATAATGTATATTCGATTGGATGCGAGATATGTTCAATCAGATACACGAAGTCCGATATCGTAGTCTTTACTTTTTATATATGTCTTGTGTTATTTGCGCATGGGCTTAGTAAGTGAGATTAAAGGTCCTATATTTTGAGAGGTTAAAATTCTTTACCACGATGCTTTGCCGCGCCGGATGATGTATAGTCGGTTGAATGTGAAATGTGTTCAATCGGGTATACGAAGTTCGATACAGTTTTCTTTATTTTTATATGCATTATGATGTGATGAGCATGGGCTTAGTAAGTTGGATTAAAGGTCCTCCATTTCGAGGGGTTAAAAAACCTTTACCACGATACTTCACCGCGCCTTTCATTTCGTTATTCGCTTTTCTTTGTATGTCATCTTCATGCATAATCATGCATTGTGTTATTAGCGCATTGGCTTAGTAAGTGCGATTAAAGGTCCTCTATTTCGAGGGGTTAAAATCCTTTACCACGATGCTTTGCCGCGCCTTTTAGCCCGTTATTATTTATTAGGTGTCATCTATTCATCCGTTCACGTATGTGTCATGCTGTTTACTGCATTTTGGGGGTCACTACTGTAACCCCGTTCGAACGAGTTTCAGAACGCCGCACAAACGCATGTTTTCTATCTCAGTACGTTCGAACGCGTTCACAAACGCAACTTGAACGCGCATGCATTTTGTCTTATCATGCATCATGTCTCATTTCCGTTCGAACGCATTTCCGAACGCCATACGAATGTGAGTATTCTGTTTCATTTTCGTTCGAACGCGTTTACAAACGTTACTCGAACGTGAACCTTCTGTTTACCGTTCGAACGCGTTTATGAATGCTAATCGACCGCACATGCATTTGTTTCATCAGGTCTGGTCCCGTTCGAACGCGTTATCAAACTCCACACGAACGAGAACCTTCTATTTACCGTTCGAACGCGTTTTCAAACGCTACACGAACGCGCATACACTGAACTGAGTCATCTTCATCATATTTTATGCATTATTCCCCTATTAGTTATCCCTTTGTATTACGAACCTAATTGCTTCTCTTTAATATGCATGCTTGTATAATTATTGCATGTTTGCGCTTCCATGGTTATCAATGCAATGTGTTTGTGAAATTATGTGTTTGCCATTATTCTGATTCAATTTTATACATGCTTGTATGATCATTGTTTGCTTGCGTTTCCGTATCCATGAATATAATGTGCATATGAATTTACATGCTTGCCGTATTTCAATTTACTTTTATGCATGCAAATTCGGACATAGATTATATGCCAATAGGTTGTATGCAAACTTAAAAATGTGTTACATGTGAACTTAGATGAACCTTTGATTTATGCATGCGAACTTGGAAATAGATTATTCTTGGAAATATGTTGCTTAGGCTTGGTTAGATTATTGCACAAATCATTTTATTACAAGTGGCATAAGTAAGGGACCATTCCGAACCCAACGGTTTGAGGTATTCCCTTGCGAGGGGTGAGTGCGGCCTTAAATCTCATTTTCCCAGTTCACACCGGGTGGCGACTCCATTATTCTCCGGTTTAGTCCCCCGCGGGCTACTCCGTACTCCTAACTGGGCCGCAAGCCCGGGACAGCATGCGTCGCCCAATTTCTGTGTCCCACACCCACAACATCACTATTTGTACAGAACATGGTGTTGTTGTACAAATTAACTATGTGACAAAGGAAATTGCTCTTTTATCATTTGTAATTAGATTACCGGGATATATAAATGATAAAAGTCCATATGATTAGTTCCGGATTAATAAGATATGAGACAATATTAATCTATTAAGGTTTAATCATTAAAACATCCTTAGTCGGAGTATTATCGAGATTGGACATCGATAATGCGCAATAGACTAGTGTTGCACTTGTGCGCGTTGTGGGAACATAACGACATAGTTCTCATATATTTAAGTATTGGATACTTATGCAAGTGTAATAGGAGGTTGTGTTTACCGATGGTACGGAAACAGCTTCGCTCTGGATAGACCCCTCGAAATTCCATTGGTAGTATGACTATGTGTCTATGGAAGTCTGAATCAGGGTAGATGTATTTGGTCTTAACCTGAGACTTGCACCGCTAATACTTGCGACAATCAATGTACTCCTATTCTGGGTATATTGAGAATCGTAGTGTATTGGGTGTGATGTCAAGATGGAAGTATCACTTCAGTCATATGGAGATGATGATCACGCAGGATACGGAACTAGTACTCTTTAGTACTGCAGTCATCGGGATAATATGACTAGGTCATGATTATCCGATTATAGAGACTAGTTACCAGAGATCCGATATGTGCTTCGTACGGGGCAGACACAATTCCAGCCCCAGGCCTAGCACATGACATCCGATACTGGATCGCAATATGAAATACTACGTATACTACGCCTGATATAGATTACATATTCCTTTAAGAATATTTATGGAGAATTGGGTAGGCACGGTGCTTTTCTAGAAGCCAACCATGTCTTGTAAATCGGTAAAAATGTAGTACTAGGTACATACGTATTCGGATAGTCCGACGACCAGATTTACTTCCAACATATCCCAAGATCTCATGGGTCGCTTCCCGAAGATTCACCGATGTCGTATGACTCGCACATAATTAATCTGAGATTAATTATTAGAGAGAGAAAATTAATCTAGGATTAATTAAGGAGAATTTTATCTGGGATAAAATTCATACTAAGAGAGAGAGAACGATTAATTTGGAATTAATCGATAAAATAATATATTCGATATATTAAACGAAATTAGATTTAGATGCGGAATTAAAATTGGATTTTAATTCGGGCGAACGAGTTAATTTAGAATTAATTCGCTAGCGATGTGAATAGTAATTTTGGTAGGCATAATTATTTAATTAAATTTGATTTAATTACCTCCTAACGGAAAATTCGTTAATTCTGAATTAGCGATCCGAGCCCGGGAGTGTTTGCGGGCCCACTCGTATTTTGAATCAAGTGGGGCCCACAAGTCACATCACACATCACATCATTAGTCATTCTTGTGATGGAAGTCACATCAACTTTGAGTGATGTGATGCTTGTCATTTTTTGTGATTGATGGGGGGGTGGTTGAAGACTTAAAGTCTTGTACCAAAATTTTGAATTTTGGAAAAATGGTAATTGATTTTTGAAATTAAAAACCAATTACACAACACACATTTTTCTCTTCCCTCTCCTCTGTCCACTTACGGCTTTTGAAGCCATTTTCTCTCAAATGTTCTTGGCTTGGCCGAGAACAACAAGAAGGCAAATGGAAATTTTATGGCAAAATTTCCAAGATGCTAGCACATCCAAGGGGTCATACAAAGGTGATAGGGAAACCCATTCATGAGCATGGAATCCATTCACAAAGCTTGGAGCTTGAAGATCATCCATGGAGGGGCCTGGCCGAACACACAAGGAGCACAAAGAGACCTTGGCCGAGAGCTTCAAAGAAATATTTGTGTTATATCACATCGCAAAAGCCGATCAAAGTGAGTATTCCGCAACTTTACTTTGATGTATTCGCACTTTTCATAGCTTAATTTGATCTTGGTTTGACCTAGAAAACCCAACATCTCCGACCTACGCGGTTCTTGTGTATTCGAAGATTGTGGTACAGTTTCATCCATGATGAACTGTTTGTGTTCCGTGAAAACTCGGTGCCTGGAACAGTATTACTCTGATTTTCATCGAGTCTTACTTTCCTCCCACTTACCACTGCATATATGTATTCCTCTTAGGAAAACGCATGGAGAGCAACAATTACATTGTTCTATTGTGAGTTGTATAAGAACTATACTTTAGTTTCCCTAGGACAACCTACAAATAGACACTTATCCGATTTGGGTTCTAGTTTGGTACCTTCCAAACATATGCCCATCATTCCCAAATCTTCAGGAATGAGAAATCTGGTTTCTTTCCTGTTCATATCTAATATGAAATCTGTCTAACATATTTTCATGGAACCTTATTCAAAATAAGTATTGCACTGTTTAATGCTTATCCATTGAATGAAATTGGTAGCTCAGAGCGACTCGTCATTAACCTTATCATGTCCAACAAAATTCGTTTTCTCCGTTTGGACACACTGCTCAATTGAGGTGTTCCGGGAGGAGTCCACTGTGAAAGAATACTATACTCTTTCAGGTAATCGTGAAACTTATTGCTTAAGTATTTTCCACCATGGTATAACCGTGACGGTTTAATACTTTAGCCGGTCTGTTTGTCTATTTCGTGTCGAAACTCTTTGAATTACTCAAAAGTTTCCGATTTATGTTTCATAAGATACACATAACCGTAACGCGATTCCACATCCGTAAAGGTTACAAAGTAATTATATTCATCTCTAGCCTAGCTAGATATGGGCCCACTTACGTCACAATGAACGAGGGCTGACAGATCGGTGGGACTTGCACTTTTACCAAGTAAAAGGTGTTTTAGGCACTTTGCCTAACAAACTTGATTCGTAGACATCATTTGAATTAGAATCAAATCCATCCTAGTACCCACTCTTCAAAAGTGTGGATATACGAGTCTTTTTAATGTGTCATAGACAACAATGCCACAAATAAGTCTCATCTAATTAATTCAGTTTGAGCTATTTGTTTGTCATGCTATATGTATGAGATTAATTTATATTCAAAATATAAATACTGTTATTCACATCTAATGTTTTTATCTCAATATCATCTTTATAAACAAAACACTTAGTGTTCTAGAATATAAATGTATACCCGCAATGAGTTAAACTAGATATAGAGATAATGTTTGTAGTCAAACTAGGTACATTATAACAGTCTCCTAATTTAAGTACATGCCAAAAGGGCAATTCCAAAATTTAGGTTTCTACGACCAAAACAGTGACTTTCGTCCTGTTTCTGACTCGCAGGTCAATCTCACCTGAAGTCAGTATCCTACTAATCAGCAGATCCCATACATCAGTACATATATTTATATACCACATCCAGTATCTAAAATCCAATTTTAAAACCAGCAGTGGACATGTTTATACCAAACATACCTGAAGCCGAACCCTTGTCCGTCTTCACTTCCTTCATGTCTGCCTTGTCCAAACGACAGTCACGCTTCCAGTGACCCCGTTTGCCATAGTTTAGGCAGACATCTTGGGAGATGTCTTTTGTATTCCTAGAAGACAGTGACGATTTTGCCTTTGCCCATTTTCACATCTCTAGAAGTCTTTGGCCAAGACTAGACCTTATGGGATGTAGAAGTAAGATGCGCCTTGCGCTTCTTGCCTTTTTGTAAGCTCTGGCTCTGCCTCCTTGAGCATGGCCATCAACTCTCTAAGAGTTTTTCTCTTGGTTCATAATGAACCTGCCCCAGCATTCGGGCAGAAACTATAAGATCAAATCTTGGAAGTCTCGGCCACGTAGGTAATGCCCAACTAACCTAGCTGATAGATGACAGCAATCATCTGCGACACCTTGTGCTCGTCAGATGTACCCTCTGACATGCGCGAGTGAAAGAGCATCTTTTGTAATCCGTACTTCTAAGATCTAAGGATAGATCTATGAAGATCCTTCAATTTCAATATCATACTATAAAGATCTAATCCTTAGTTCTGACGAATAAATTAAGGAGTCTTTACGACAAGCATAACAGATTGAGCACTAAAGTTATCATCACCATGAGTCTTCCAAAACTCATGCTCCACTATTTGCTCAACTCCGGGCTAAGGCCCGAGAGGTTTTTCTATTATATAGAGTAACTTCTCAGCTCCTAGGACTATCCTGAGATTATATTTCCAATCTGAAAATTGAAGCCGCTTAAAGACATGTTCACCCAGGATTATGTTTTAAATGCTAATCTTTCAGTTATCTTTATTGCTATAGTCCAACTATCCAATCAACGATTTCGGGTAAAATCGAATATAATGATTACTATAGTCTAACTATATAATCAACTACAATTGATGAGTTAAATTCAAATGTATTGATTACTATAATCCAATTATATAACTAACTACAAATGAAGTAGTTTGAATACAGTCCAACTGTTCAATTAAAATAACAATTGAATATTTTTAATGACGAAAAATGAAATGAGCGCGTAGTGGCAAGTATCTAAACGAAATTACAAATTTAATACTTGCCTCCCACTATTTTTCGGCGAGCCTCTAACCCTCTATGGAGTACTCGGGAAACCTAGTTTCCTAGTGGGCTAGGATCCCATTAAATAACACACAACCTTGACTTTGGCCAACAAATTGTATGAAACTTAACTAGGTAGATCTCTAAGATCAATTGGATCTCATCCAATTCCTAGATCCAGTAGGTGGACCTCCAAGTCCGAAACATATATCCAATATATGCCAATATATCCAATATATTCCATAACTGTTTTCCTCTAAATCAACTACGCATTGGCTTTGGCTCAACAAGCTTAATGATTCTAGTTAAGCGTGACCCATTGACAGTGGGAAAGCTTCGTAATCGAGGCCGATGAACAAGAAGTGACCTTGACTTTGGCCAACAAATCACAACTTGCCCAAGGCGTACGATATGGAACAAAGCCTCCATGATTCAAACACATTCGCGATGGACAAAGGTCTTGACTTTGGCCAACAAACCAATGCCATCAATCAATCAATCTAATGTATTCACATAAAGCATGTTATCAATCAATCTAATCCAATTAATTAATCTTTGATTAATGACCATCCAATGTTCAAACAACGATTTGATTTGCGCGAGTCCAACTCGTTTAAGAATAAGTACTCAAAGTGCGAATTCTTAAATTATATCGAACTACAATTTTAAATCCAATTTAATTTGTATTCAATACTAAATCTTTATTTAATTCCAAATTAAATAATTACACTTTAAATGTGCCTTTACGACGTAGATTCTAAATCTAATCTTAATGGGTCTCAAAGCCCAATTAACATCCAATGTCAATTTAATTAAAGTCCAATGGGCTTTCAATTAATTTATTAAGGCATGGACTTTGGAAACCAAAGCCCAATAAGGAATCACCATTTGCCGTAAAATTAATTTTGGCCCATTAGGCCCAATTTAATTTTAAACGCCCAATTATCATATTTGGACTTTATGGAAATGGTTTTAGGCCCAATTGGATCCAACCCATTATCCTAAACCAAACTTGGCCTAACTAAGCCCATTAAGCCCAAATATAACAACATTAGCCCAGTTCAAAATTAAAGGCTAATTTATTTAATCACAATATTCCAAATATTACAATTATTTAATTAAAGTGTATTAGCCATAATTAATTAGTTAAATTAATATTTCCAAAACACCAATTACACTAATTAATCATGCTTTAATTAATCAACTTATGTCCAACACAAATTGAAGCAAAATCAATCTTTACATGCTTATGGTATTCACGGCAATATGGCATAAAATTTCAATCAATTTGATTTCAATAAAATTAAATCAACAATCAATATATTTCATGCTTTTAAACACATCCAATGGTCTAATATCAAAAATCACCATGATGCACCTAGGGTTCATATATTCAGCCAACCATAGGGATTTAGGAAAAATTAATCTAGTAAACTTTTCTCAAATTTTAAGATGCACAAATCCAATTCATCATCAACCAAGCTCAACCAAAGAACTAATTTAGGAAAATCAAGCTCCAAGCATAAAATTCCAAAATTAAAGTTTACAAACCCTAAGTCCATTTCATGTTTAATTTAGGCTCTGATACCATTGTTGGGTTTTCTAAGAACAACCTATGATCAATTAAGCATATAAGATGTGTGAATAAACAAAGTAAGATAGCAGAAAGTACTCACTTTGATCGGCTAAGAGGATGTAGGAGATAACAAAATTTTCCAACCTTTGTGTTGTGCTCCAAGCTCTCATTTTCATGAATGATGAGCTCCAAGCTTTGAATCTTGAATTCCAAACTCATGGGAGTAGTTTCCCTAACACCTTTGAATGACCACTTTAGTGTGCTAGCACTTGAGACTTTGAAGCAAAAAATCAAGAACTTGAAGCCAAGCTTCACGCCATTTTTGAGAGAAAATGAAGCCTTATTTTCGGCCAAAGAGATAAGAAGGAGAGAGTTATGTTTTCAAAAAATTAAAAGTCATATACCAAAATACAATAATTGGTAAATGTGTTTCAATCTTTCAAACTTGTGTAAGAAACAAGTTAACCAAAAAAATCCCACCAACTTCTATCAATCAGAAGTTGATAAAGTTGACTAGGTGATGTGACAAGTGTGGGCCCCACTTTAATTCAAAATCCGAGTGGGCCTGCAAACACATTCTGAATTAACGAATTTTCCGTTGCGACGTAATTAAATCAAATTTAATTAAATAATTATGCCTAGCAAAATTACTATTAAAGTCGCTCGCGAATTAATTCTATATTATTTTATCGATCAATTCTGAATTAATCGTTCTCTCTCTTCTAATAGAATTTATCCCAGATAAAATTCTCGCCTTAATTAATCCTAGATTAATTTTCTCTCTCTACTAATTAATCTCAGATTAATTATGTTCGAGTCAAACGTCATCGGTGAATCTTCGGGACGGGACCCATGAGATCTCTGGATATGTTGGCAATAAATTCGGTTATCGAACTATCCGAATACATGCGTACCCCATACCATGTTTTTACGGATTTACAAGACATGGTTGGCTTTTAGCAAAGCACCGTGCCTACCCAATTCTCCAGAAATATTCTTTTAAGGAATATGTAATCTTTGTCAGGCGTAGTATACGTAGTATTGCTTATTGTGATCCAGTATCGGATTTCACATGCTAGGCCTATGGCTGGAATTGTGTCTGTCTCGTACGAAGCATATATCGGATCTCTGATAACTAGTCTCTATAATCGGATAATCATGACCTAGTCATATTATCCCGATGACTGCAGTACTTAAGAGTACTAGTTTCGTATCCTGCGTGATTATTATCTCCATATGACTGGAGCGATACTTCCATCTTGACATCACACCCAATACACTACGATTCTCAGTATACCCATAAGAGGTGTACACATAACCTGTTAAAGCCCCGGACGACCAAAACCAAAGTATACTGATTATCGCAAGTATTAGCGATGCAAGTCTCAGGTTAAGACCAAATACACCTACCCTGATTCAGATTCTCATAGACACATAGTCATACTACTAATGGGATTCCGAGGGGTCTATCCAGAGCGAAGCTGTTCCCGTACCATCGGTGAACACAACCTCATATCACACTTGCATAAGTATCCAATACTTAAATATATGAGAACTATGTCGTTATGCTCCCACAACGCGCACAAGTGCAATACTAGTCTATTCCGCATTATCGATGTCCAGTCTCGATAATACTACGACTAGGGATATTTAATGATTAAACCTTAGTGGATTAATATTGTCTCATATCTTATTAATCTGGTACTAATCATATGGACTTTTATCATTTATTTATCTTGGTAATCCAATTACAAATGATAAAAGAGCAATTTCCTTTGTCACATAGTTAATTTGTACAACAACGCAATATTCTGTACAAATAGTGATGCTATGGGTCATAATCGTCCAACACGCATGCCACGTGTTATCATTAAAGAAGATCATGCTAACATGCACCAGGACATGTGTCACAATCATATGGTGCCGACACTCCGCGTGACACGAGTCATCATCCTATTGGACGCATCAGCCGCGTGCCACGTGGCAGCCATGTGTCATCTACGTGTCTCTTATGTGTCAATCACATACCGAGTCAACATGCCATGTATCGCCACATCACTATAAGCCAATCACCGGTCATCACGTGTCAGCACCTCATTGGACCGAATCATACTGTGTGCCATGTGTCGAAATTTCTTTAGGCCGATAAAATCTCATGCCACGTGTCAGCCAGTAGAGGAAGCAGCGTCTCTCTCCGTGTACACGTCGGCATCACGACGCGTGGCAAATCAGTTGCCTATAAATTGAAGCCAAATTCAGTTCATTTGCTTCGTGCTTTCCTTAGGGTTTATATAGGCTTTTAAGGATTGCATCTATTTTGTAAATTATTTTAATATTTAAATTATGTATCTTTATTTTTAATTTTAATTTTAGTATTTTATTTTTATTTACTTTTATGTTCTGTAGTTAAATTTCTGCTGGGGTAAAAGGTGAAACATTTAATATGATTAATTAGGTCAATCTCACTTAATTATAATTTATAAATTATAATTTAATTAGATTAATCAATGGCAAACATTATTACCGCCTATATGGTCAGTTTAAATATAAATTACTTTACCGCCAATATGGTCGGTCCTTAAGTGACAAATAATTACCGCCTATATAGCTGGTGTAGTTGGACTAAATGGATTACCACCTATATGGCTGGTTTTAAAGTTTAACATTATTAATTCTTGAGAACGCAGGACATAAAATAATTTATATATTATAATAAGTGAGATTCCTAGGTTTGAAATATTAAATGTGGATCATCTAACTCCAGCATTGTCTTTTTATTCTAGGGAAGTAACGAAATATAATATTCACATACTTAATAATTGATTTAATTATATATTGGGTAATTCTTTAGTTTGTTTATTAAGTCTCAAGCTTAATGCTTCTTGTTGCTTGATCACCAATAAGATTGATGTGGTAAACTTAAAATGAACTTGACGAAGAGATTTTAGGTTTCAGACTTAGATTCAATAGCCCACGATCTTCCTTGAGGATAGATAACCCTTTAATAAATTTCCTTACAGGATAGACATATACCTGTCGGGTGGGGGTAGCTGATAAGTGCATGAAAATATACTTTGAATCATCACTTATTCGGGTTTATTGTTCAGTATTTAATTATATATTTTATTATCATTAAGTTAATTGAGAAAATGTTTAATATTTAAGTTAATTTAATAATTTTTGTTTCTCTTTATTATTTAGGAAATGGAAAACATGTACGTGGGCCCGATTGTTAAGCATAAGTCCAATGATGATATTGTTTGTTTTAGGGTGAAATCTTAGAAAGTAGCCACTAGTGGAACTTGAAATTAATGAATTTAGGTAACTTGGTTAACATAGACAAATGATTAATTAGGTTATTTGGGTGTTTGCATCTGACCATCGACATAGGCGTTTGCATATCTTCGTGTTCCAGGTTAACAATCTGATTTATTACACATATATAAGAAAATCAATTTATCTTTATAATAATATTGTTTAGAGTCACGACCCTAGATATTTGTGTCTTTTGTTATTTTCTTTAGTATTTTCTTATGTATTTTTTTTTATTTATTTAGTAAATCCACATTCAACCAACCAAAAGCAATCAATCCATTCTCCATTTAATTAGATACCTGTAAATAAATAGTATCAATAATTAATAACAACAATATGAATTAAGTCATCGTGGGATCGATAATTTTATACTACTTGAACGATATGTGCACTTACGTTATACGCGTGTGATTACGCCGGTCAAGTTTTTGGCGCCGTTGCCGGGGACTTATTTTTCTTTAGTTATTAATTTTGATGCTATCTAATTTACTTGTATCTAATTTTCTTTTTATATGTAATTTTTATTTTATTATTTTATTTTTCAGGTGATTAATATGGATCTTTATTGGGAGATAGAAAGATTACTAGTTTTACTAGAAGAAGATACACCCCAAATCAGGGAGCAACAGTTCGGTTTTCAGAGGCCTGTTGTCCAGCCCCATAATTATCACTGGATGCCAGAACCAAGCAATACTACATTTGCTCATCAAAACATAATTGGGAGATGTGAAATATGCGATGGTAACCACCCGAGCAATCAATGCATATACCTTTCAGGGTGGCAGAATTATTAGAATCATTCAAGGTACGAAGAACCATAATATTTCACCGAACCATATTTTCCATCTTATCCACCATCCACATTCAATCTTTATCAAGAACCAGAACCATCAGAAGAAGATCAGATGATTCACATGCTCAAAGATTGGTTCGAGGAATGAGAAGCTCAATTTCAGAGTCAAACGGAATCCATACAAAGAATGACTGATCAAATCAGACAATTAACAAAAAACATGAATTACATATCTCACGGAGCACATGACACTGATGAAGCATTCGAGAACCAAGCATTTCACGATGACACTTTAGAAGAAGAGGAGGCTGAGCAGTATCAAGAACCAAAGGTATTAGTTCAGGAGCCCGAACCAGCAAAGTCTCGATTTGATTTTTATTATTCGGATTCTGACGAGGATGAAGAAGCAGAGCTGTTTGTGCAGAAAAAAATTGAGGATGAAATTATGTATCCTCAAAATGAAGATCTTGGAGCTTCTATTGCACAAATGTTTGAAGAAGATCTACCTGAGCTAGTCATATCAGAGGATGAAGACCTAAAATCTGACATCTCTTTACATCCTCAGGTTGATACTTATAGAGCATGCATTTCACATATGACAGATGAAGAATTGAATGCGGAAATCCTAAAATACATATGTGAAGAAAAGGTGAAGCAAGAAGTAGAGCAAATGGAGGAGCAACTGTCTGACTATATTGAAGAACTCGAGCATTCATGAGATGTTAGTGTCCTAGACATGCTCAAGGTCTCTAAGTCATGATATTGTGTGTGAATAATCAAGAAAGTTTATGAAAAAAAACTTGCAATGAACGGATGAGAATTTCCAATAAATGCTCTAATGGATGTAGCTCCAAGCTTATGCTTTGTTGATTTTGTTCTTGGGTGAGTTTCCATAACACCTCATTCAACTCTTTAAAGTGCTAGCTTAATGAAATTTTGCAATGAAACTTCAAGGGAGAAGGAACAAGCTCACGACAATGAGCTAAGGAGAAGAAAGAGTTTGATGTGAATAGTAAATTGTCACACTTCCAAATTTGACTTAGCTAATTTATACAAAGGTTGAGTGTTGGTTTTGGTTTGAGTGTTTCATAAGCAATCCAAGCCTTACTCAAGCCAACAACAACTTCCATCCAATGTCTAACATGTTGATGTAAGTGAAGTGGGTCCCACCAATTTTAAATTCCAAATTTAAGTCGGCTAACTCAACACACAACTTCGCTCGAGCCTGGGTTCGTTTAATTCCGAACTAAATGAATTTACCATTGCGACATAATTAAATCCAATTTAATTAAATAATAATGCCTAGCGAAATTATTATGAAAGTTTCTTACGAATTAATTCCAAATTAATTCATTCGCCCAAATTAAAATCCAATTTTAATTCCGCATTGAAATCCGATTTCAATTAATATATCCAATATATTATTTAATCGATTAATTCCAAATTAATCGCATTCTCTCTTCTATTCGAATTTTATCCCAGATAAATTCTTGCCGCAATTAATCCCATATTAATTTTCTCTCTCATAATTAATCCCAGATTAATTTTGTTCGAGTCAAATGTCATCGGTGAATCTTTGGGAAGCGACCAATGAGATCCCTGGATATGTTGGCAGTAAATACGGTCATTGGACTATCCAAACACGTGCGTACCTAGTACCACGTTCTTATCGATTTACAAAACATGGTTGGCTTATAGTAAAGCACATTGCCTACCCAATTGTCTAGAAATATTCAATGAGGAATATATAATCTATATCAGGCGTAGTATACTAAGTATTGCGTATTACGATCCAGTATCGGATGTCACACGATAGACCTAGGGCTGGAATTGTGTCTGCCCCGTACGAAGTATATATCGGATCACTAGCAACTAGTCTCTATAATCGGATAATCATGACCTTGTCATACTACCCGATAGCTGCAGCATTTAAGAGTACCGGTTCTATATCCTGCGTGATCATCATCTCCAAATGACTGAAGTGATACTTCCATCTGACATCACACCCAATACACTACGATTCTCAGTAAACCCAGAAGAGGCATACACAAAACCTGTTAAAGCCTCGGACAACCAAAACCAAAGCGTATTGATTAAGACCACATACACCTACCCTGATTCGGATTCCCATAGACACATAGTCATACTACCAATGGGATTCCGAGGGCCTATCCAGAGCGAAGCTGTTCCTGATCCAATGGCTAACAGAACCTCCTATCACACTTGCATAAGTATCCAATACTTAAATACATGAGAACTATGCCGTTAAGCTTCCATAACGCGCACAAGTATAATACTAGTCTATTCCGCATTATCGATGTGCAGTCTCGATAATACTACGACTAGGGATAGTTAATGATTAAACCGTTTGTGGATTGATATTGTCCTATATCTTATTAATTTGGAACTAATCATAAGGACTTTTATCATTTATATATATACAAGTAATCTAATTACAAAATGATAAAATAACAATTTCCTTTGTCACATAGTTAATTTGTACAAAAACCACAATGTCTTTTATAAATAATGATATTATGGGTCATAATTGTCCAACAATCTCCCACTTGGCTCATAGCCAATCACTCAAGTATCTAACATCTGAACTATGTACATGTCGCTCAAACTTTTGCTAAGAGATAGCTTTCGTCAGCAGATCTGCAATATTGTCATCTGAAGCGATCTTTTCGATCTTCACATCGCCACGATGAATGATCTCACAGATTAGATGGAAACGTCGAAGTAAATGCTTAGATCAATGATGAGACCGCGGTTCCTTAGCCTGTGCTATAGCCCCGTTATTGTAACAATACAAAGGAACGAGCTCAGCTGCTAACGAAACTACTCCTAATCCAATTAGGAATTTATTGATCCAAATTGCTTCTTTTGCTGCTTCAACTGTAGCGATATATTCCACTTCTGTTGTTGAATCAGCAACAGTCTCTTGCTTGGAAGATTTCTAGCTCACTGCTCCGTTGTTCAAACAAAATATGTACCCAGATTGTCACTTAGAGTCGTCTTTATTAGTTTGGAAACTTGCATCGATAAACCCAGTTACCTCAAGTTCTCCATCTCTATAGACTAAGAAAGCATCCTTAGTTCGTCTAAGATACTTAAGGATGTTTTTAACCGCAATCTAGTGACCATCACCTGGATCGGCCTGATAGCGACTGCACATGCTCAAAGCCTATGAGACATCAGGTCACGTACATGTCATGGCATACATTATCGATCCGACTGCAGAAGCGAACAGAATCTGACTCATTGTATCTCTCTCATCTTGAGTTTTAGGACACATGTCCTTAGATAGAGATACGCCATGTGACACTGGAAGCAGTCCCCTCTTAGACTGATCCATTTTGAATCTTTTTAACACTTTGTCAATGTACGAGCTCTGGGAGAGTCCTAGCAGTTTTCTAGATTTATCCCGGTAGATCCTTATTCCCAGAATAAATGCTGCTTCTCCTAGGTCTTTCATGGAGAATTTTAATGATAGCCAAGCTTTCACCGATTGTAGCATTGGAATGTCATTTCCAATAAGCAATATATCATCAACGTATAGGATAATGAATGTTAGTGCGCTCCTACTAACCTTCTTATATACACAAGAATCATATTCATTTTGAATGAAATCATATACTTTTATGATCTCATCAAAACGTTGGTTCCAAGAACGCGATGCTTGCTTTAATCCATAAATGGATCGATTTAACTTGCAAACCTTGTTTGCATGTATTGGTACGACAAAACCATCAGACTGTTGAATATAAACATCCTCCAAAAGGTTTCCGTTAAGGAAAGCGGTTTTGACGTCCATCTGCCATATTTCATAATCGAAATATGCAGTAATAGCAAGCATTATCCGAATGGATTTAATCATGGCAACAGGTGAAAAAGTTTCATCGTAATCAACACCATGTCGTTGACGATACCCTTTCACTACAAGCCTAACTTTGTATATTTGTATGTTTCCATCCATGCTCGTCTTCTTCTTAAAAACCCATTTACAACCAATCGGCTTAACGCCTTCTGGTACATCAACCAGTGTCCAAAGTTGGTTGGTATACATGGAATCCATTTCGGACTTCATGGCATCTTGCTATAACGGGAAGTCGATACCTTGTATCACTTCCTCATACGTAGCAGGTTCGTCTTCCTCTATAAGATTAATATCCACATGAGATGAGATCAGAAACTCATACCTCTCAGGTTGTTTTCTGACTCTCTCGTATCTACGCGGTTCTTATGTGTTAGAAGATTATGGTACAGTCTCATCCCTGATGAACTATTCGTGTTCCGTTACGGAGTCGGTGCCAGGAATAATATCACTCTGATTTTCATCGAGTTCTAATTTCCTCCCACTTACCACTGCATTTAGGAATTTCTTTTCGAGGAAAACCGTAAGGAGAGCAAATAATACCTTGTTCTCTTGTGGGTTGTAGAAGTAATATCCTTTGGTTTCCCTAGGATAACCTACAAAGAGGCACTTATCCAATTTGGGTTCTAGTTTGGTACCATCCAAACATTTTCATATGCCCAGCATCCCCAAACCTTCAGGAATGTGAAACTCGGTTTCTTTCCTATCCATATTTCATATGGAGTCTGTCCAATAGACTTGACGGAACGTTATTCAAAATAAGTATTGCACTGTTCAATGCATATCCCAGAAGGAAATTGGTAGCTCAGTGTTGACCGGCGTAAACACACACGTATAACGCAAGCGTACGTATCGTTCAAGTAGTATAAAAAGTATCGATCCCACGAGGACTTAATACCTAAGTTATTAATTTTATGAGGTTAATTGATTACTAGTATCTATCAGGTTGTTTTAACTGATTTGAAATAGCGACGATTCTAAATTTAAGACAATAAAATATAATTGTTTGAAAGTAGATTTTAAGAAAATTCAATATTAAAACTACTCCAGGGTTGTGATTTATTCCAATATTATATAAAGATAAAGTGGTTATTTTATAATTGGGTAATATATTGATTTATTAACCTGAAACACTAATTTATGTAAAAGCCTCTTCCGATGGTCAATTACAAATACCTAGTATAATCCAATTGAACCATATGTCTATGTCAACCAAATTACCTAAATTCATTACGATTAAGTTCCAATAAAGATTACCCCCGCCCGACAGGTATATTCCTATCCTGTAAGGAAATCTATTGAAAGGGTTATCTATCTTTAAGGAAGATCGTGGGCTATTGAATCTAAGGTCTTAAACTTAAAATCCCTATGTCTAGTTCATTTTAAGTTTACCTAGTCAATTTAATTAATGGCCAGTTAAT
>SKCR01023975.1:0-48612 GCA_019454045.1 Zanthoxylum bungeanum | reverse complement strand
ACGCAGTGTTAGATTACTGGGAGAAGATTGTTTCGTTGCACATTCCTGAGAAATCAATTAAAGTTTATCAATAGGATAAGAGTATAGTACCTCATAACTTGATATCGGTGATGCAAGCGTTTAAGCTCCTACGAAGGAAAAATGTGGGCTACTTAGCCTATATGACAGATATTAATATGGAAGCAAAGGGTATTAAGCAGATTCCGGAGGTAAGAGAGTATCCTGATGTTTTTCCATGAGTTGTCAGGCTTACCACTAGATAGAGAGATTGAATTCTGTATAGACGTAGTACTTGGCACATAACCTATATCGATTCCTCCATATAGGATGGCTCCTATAGAACTCAAGGAATTGAAGGTATAGTTGCAAGACTTGTTGGATAAGGGTTTCATTCGCCCCAACATTTCTCCATAGGGTGTTTTGATATTATTCGTAAATAAGAAAGATGGAACACTTCGGTTGTGTATAGATTACCGAGAACTGAATAAGGTGATGATCAACAATAAGTATCTGTTACTAAGGAATGATGACTTGTTTGACCAGTTTTAGGGGGTGCAATGCTTCTAAAAGATTGATCTTCGGTCAGGATATCATCAGTTGAAGATTATGGAGAGTGATGTGCCGAAGACAGCCTTTCGGACCAGATATGGGCATTACGAGTTTTTTGTAATGTCATTTGGCATGACTAATGCCCTCGCGGTTCTTATTGATCTGATGAATAGGGTATTCAGACCCTTTCTAGATCGATTTGTGATAGTTTTCATTGATGATATTATGGTGTATTCACGCTCCTAGTAAAAGCACGCAGAGCACTTACACTAGGTACTACAGACACTAAGGGAATATAAGTTATATGCCAAGTTCTCAAAGTGTGAGTTTTGGTTGACTAGTGTGGTATTCCTGGGGCATGTGGTATCAAAGGAAGAGATTGGAGTAGATTTCCAGAAGATCAAGGCTATTTAAAATTAGCACCGACCTACCAGTGTGACAGAGATTTGTAACTTCCTGGGGTTAGCAGGATAGTATCGGAGATTCGTGGAAAACTTCTCCAAAATAGCTTCTCCGTTAACACAATTGACATAGAAGAATGTAAAGTTTGAGTGGTCAGAGGCATGTGAGAAGAGTTTTTAGGAACTTAAACAGCGATTGACTGCCGCTCCTGTTTTAGCCCTGGCGACGAGATCATGAGGGCTTATAGTGTATTGTGATGCTTCTAGAGTGGGACTGGGGTATATGTTGATGCAGCGAGGGAAAGTTATAGCCTATGCCTCTAGACAGTTAAAGCCATATGAACAGAATTACCCCACTTATGACATAGAGATGGCGCAATAATTTTTGCCTTTAAGATATGGCGGTATTACCCTTACAGTGAAAAGATTGAGATTTTTAATGACCATATAAGTCTCAAATACATCCAGAGCCAAAAAGATCTTAATTTAAGGCAGAGGCGATGGATTGAGTTGCTAAACGATTATGATTGTTTAATTCAATATCACCATGTCAAGGCTAATGTAGTAGCAGATGCTTTAAGTAGAAAATATATGTGAAGTTTAGCTCATTTGCCGGTAAAAATGTGACATCTAGTTAGACAAAAACAGAAGTGTCTTTTGGATGGAGTGAATCTTCAAGTAACTACTCAATAAGCATTGTTGGCATAAATACAGGTTCGATCCACCTTGGTAGATGAGATCAGAATTGCTTAAGAGGCGGATCCTCATATTCAGTAGATCAGATATAGATTGGAGCAATGGGTGAATAATGAATATTACATAGACAGTGAGGGTCTCATTAGGAAGCAACATATGATTGTGGTTCCTCTAGTTCAAGAATTGAGACGTTCACTGTTGGAGAAAGCTCACACTTCATTTTATACCATGCATCCTGGAATTACTAAAATGTATTATGATCTTAAAGATCTCTTTTGGTGGGATGGTATGAAAAATTATGTAACAGAGTTTGTTGCAAGATGCCTCACTTGTCAGCAAGTTAAAGCAGAATATCATAGGCCAGTAGGAAAGCTGCAAAGCTTGGATGTGCCTGAATGGCAATGGGAAAAATCACTATGGATTTCATAGTTGGGCTTCCACGTACCCCAAAAGGGTGTGACTCTAAATGGGTGATTATGGACATGTTGACCAAGTCTGTGCATTTTCAGCCAGTAAAGACAAATTATGCAGCAGCCCAGTATGCCAGACTGTATTTTGATGAGATAGTGTCATTGTATGGTGTACCTATCTCAATAATTTCTGATCGGGGCTCTCAGTTCACATCTATGTTTTGGCAGTCATTTCAAGAGGCATTGGGATCCCAGCTATGTTCTAGTATGGCTTTCCTTCCTCAGACGAATGGTCAGTCAGAACGAACCATACAGACCCTAAAGGACATGTTACGAGCCTGTGTAATTGATTTTAAGGGATGTTTGGACCAACATTTGCCGCTTATTGAGCTTGCATATAATAACAGTTATCAGACAAGTATTCAGATGGCTCCATTTGAGGCCTTGTATGGAAGGAAGTACAGATCCCCATTGGGATGGTTTGAAACTGAGGAACAAAAATTCCTCAGACCTGATTCGGTGCAAGAAGTAGTGGAGAAAGTGAAGTTGATCAGGGAAAGGATAAAGCCAGCTCAGAGTCACCAGAAAAGTTATGCAGATCGTCGGAGGAAAGACATGGAGTTTTAGGTATGAGATTCGGTGTTCTTAAAATTATCTTCAAAGTGGGTCATGAGATTCGACAAGAGGGGTAAGCTTAGCCTTAGGTATGTTGGGCCATTCCAAATACTTCAGAGAGTTGGAACAAAAGCTTATGGCTGTCACTTCCACCCTGCATGGATATGATACATCATGTGTTTCACGTATCTATGTTACATAGGTATTTGCACGATGAGTCTCATGTGTTAGAGCCCCAAACAGTTGATGTTAGTCAAGATTTGTCTTGCCCGGAGCAGCCAATAGCTATAGTGGGTCGAGAGACAAGGAAACTATAATCTCGATGGATTCCTTCAGTCAATGTGGGTTGACAACACCACAAAAGACAAGAGTACACATGGGAATCAGAAGAAGCTATGAGGGAGAAATACCCCCAGCTATTCAAATAATAAGGTAAGCAATATATCTTTAAGTGTGTTGATTCAAGGACAAATCATTTTAAGGGGGAGAATCTGTAACGACTCGAAATTTCATAACTCAACTAGAGTAGTAATTTGACGACTTAGATAAAAAAAAATTTCCTCAAGCGTGAGCGGAAATTCTAGAGACGATTTAGTGGGCCCAACTTTAATTCAAGCCCAACTAATTTTACTACATATGTAGGCCTAAGTGAAAAAATTTAAATAAGAAAAGCCTAAATAAAGGCCCAACAAAAATAATCCAATATTTGGGCCAAGTCTATAATTTCGCTAGAAAATTCCAAAATTTTCAAGATTTTACTTAGCATTTCAAGTGAAAGATAAAATAAGAGAAAAGAAAAACAAATATCCCACATTCACTCCCCCAACCGAGTATGGTAGAGAAATAGGAAGTAGGTTCTCATTTTCTTTGCAAAATTCCAAGATAACCAAGACTAAGCCATCTCAAATCAAGCTTAGGAATAAGAAAATGAGGTTTGGGAGACTCTATTAAGGAAGCGACAAATTGATTCAAGGTGAGAAAGACTTAACCTAAACTTTAATTTATTGAATTTTGATGGTTTGATGTTTAATGGGTGTAATTAGCTTAAGTTTGATGATGTATAAATAGTTATTGAGTCAAGAAATTAAGTTTTTGTGGAACCTCTGAGTTGTAAGAATCCCTAAGTATGAAACTAAGTTGGGGTCTATCGAATGGATATGAGATAATGATAGAGGGTGTAATTGATGATATTTTATGTGTTTGATTTGGTTATAACTTGAGTAGTATTATGAAACTAAGAATGAAGATTGAGTTGAATTTAGGTCTTAAAAACTGCCTGGTGTTACGACGCGTACAACCGGTGTCACGACGCGTACAAAAGAATTGATATCTGATGTGGTTCTGGAATGTGGGCCTCGCAACCCTGAAGGACTAGCGTCGTGATGCGGAAAGCAGATGAGACTCACTGCCTCGATTCTACTTAGTGGAGGGTCGCGACGCGCATCGCTTAGCATCGCGACATGTGAAGGTGTCATGACGGGGAAGAAAAAATGTTGCTTATTGCCTCACCTGATTGGGTGAGCATCGCGACGCCCATGTCTAGTGTCATGACGCGTGACCCGATTCCCAGGATACGTTTTTATCAATTTTAGTTTTATCCTAAGATGTGATAGGGCACTCTAAGGGTTTCGTATAAGTGTGTAAACACACAATAAGCATAGAACATCAACCACGTATTGCATATGCTTTTCTATTTATTACAATGGAACTAATTATTTCTTTGACATTAGATCGACGTCAGGGCACTCGGAGACCACCTACGTCAGAAACCACACCAGACTTGCCGTAGCACTGTGAGTGGAGTACTTATTTCAAGTTTTTATATTTTCAAAATATAGATTTTATTTCCTTGATTTTTAATGAGTTTTATCAAAAGATTATTAAAACAGTGATTTCAGATGTCATGAGATGTTTGATGATGAAAATGATTTCAAAGTATGATTTTATGATCTCGGAGGCATGGGGGAAAAATCCACCTCAGGTGAAACTTATGGAAATAAATGATACAATATGTGCACATGTAGAGCAGGACTAAGGGGATAGCGATACCTAATGCCCCTAGATCCTAGATTTTAGGGCTAGGGAGATGAGGATATGTAACGCCTATATACCATATATTCAGGGACATGATAGTGGCATGCATTGGGGGACGGCGATACGTAACTCCCCAATGGCATGGATTTGGACACATAGTTCCAGATCAGTGGCTTGGGGGACGGCGATATGTAACGCCTAAAGACCGCCAATTTAGTTGTATGGGGGGACAACAATACGTAATGCCCCCATACGTCAGAGTTTTACAGATCTTTAGAGATTTTCAGACGAATGATTTATGAAATGATTTTCACATATGTTTTGAAAAAAAAAGACATGATTTTAGATTTATGAATTCATAAAATCATTTATTTTTCACGAGCTTCGACACGGTATTTCTAACATTATTTCTATTTTTTTATATATCTCCGCTCACTGAGTTCTTTTGGACTCACCCCCCCACTCTCCAGTTTTGCAGGACCTTTTAGCTGGTGAGCCACGGCTATCTTTTGGAGACATGGATCGGGGACAAGAGCAGCACTACAGTCACTGGTTATAGCGGTCCATCATGTCAGCCCTACATTCATATAGAATGTAGCTTGCACTTTGGTTTCTTTTGATGCATGACATGTATATGATTGTATAGGGTACTCGATTTATCTATGTTTTCTTGTGGTTCATGTAGTAAAAGAGTTTATGAAATGTGTGTTCTTGTTCAGTGGTAATATAAGGAGTTATTAAGTCAAAGGAACAGGTATTTCTCTAGTTCAGTCAGTGGCTCGGGTGGCAGTAGGATCTGTCATCTACCGGTAACCTTCCCGGATTGAGGATGTTACAGGGATATGCTCCAGTAACACTAATTCATCCTTTTAATTAAGGTTCCATTAGTTTCTACAATTACATATATGATATGTATAAGTTGAAAATTTGAATCTTCAAAAGTTTGAGATTTGAATCTTTCTTTTGTATAATGGTTATATAATTGAAAGTACTTGTGCTTTAGAGGTACAAGTAAAGTTTATCATTTATTCTATTTAATAGAATATTGGATTCTATTTGATAGAATATCTTTTCTAAGATCCCGAGTAATAAAATTATTTTATTACTTGGTGTGTAACATCGGATGTTGATGATTGTAGAAAAGACTTGACTTATTAAAGTTAAATGTGAGAGTGATAAACTATAAATGGAACTACATAATTAATAAGATATAAAGACCCACATCTTGCATATAAGTCCAATAGGATGTCAAAATCATTTGTGAAGTATTTGATACTTAATGGTTCTGTTGTTTTCTTATCGAAGAAAGTTATCCTATAACTTATAGTGGGAGCGATATTTGATATCGATTCTAGAAGTTAGAATTAAATCATAGATCTAAGATTGTTCATAGCTTACTACGATCAAATTTTGAACTTTATTGAGCTTTCTTTATGAATCGTTCATAAAATGTGTAAATGGTTTGCGCAGTAAAAGCAAAGTGAGCTTATTAAAGGTTTGACCTTTATAGTATAAAAGTGAGAAACGTTATACTCAACAATCTTAAAAATTGTCTCTTGTCGCACTAATTGAACAATTAAAGATTTGTTGGTTAATGTTAATATTAAATTATGTATTTTAGCTAGGAATGCAAAGTGGCGTTTCTGAATGCTTTCTTCGGATAAGAGATCTATTGTGATTTCTTTGTTTGAAGAGTTCATTTTGGAATGGCCCTGAAGTTTGTATTCTGCTAAGATCACAGTTGGTATACTAGATTATAGAGCATACTGTAGACTCAGATGAGTTTCCAGAGTGTTCTCTAATTTTAATATTAGTCTGATTGTCTGATTTTATCAAAGTATAGAGTATACATATATGATAATAGGGTTAATGGGAGCATACAAATTTCTTTCTAGTGTTATATATAATAATGACATTATCATTATTAATGTAATAATAAGATGTTTATGAGGTAAAAGGTTTACCTAAGTCTTTTTTTCTCCGTGAAAGTAGTGGGAGTAATCTATGTCATATTTTATATAAAGTTTTATATATGATATAAAACAAAAGGACATGTGAGATACTCCAATTATTCATGCATTAGATATGATCTAATAAAGGACACAACAAGACTATATGTGTGACAGTTAGTATAACTATTTGACAGTTAGTGTGTCTCTTATTTATAGTATTCATATGATGATGGCATAATGAATACTATATTATATATGATTATATATATCAATTTAATCATAATTTTTACGAGCTATTTTGATACGTTGTAGACCATAGGTTGGGTCTTGAAACATGTTCTTTGTTATCTTTAATTTATTAAGAACGAGTTTCTTTTTCATAGAGAATATAGTCCACAACCATTAGGGTCAGATTAGTTTTGAGTCTAATTATGATGTTAGACTGTCTACGTCATAAAGAGTCAGAAAAGATTCAGTACGAGTGTCCCAGGTGATTTTACTATGTGAGTGGAATTAGTTACAACCTATGAAGTATTGACTTATGAAGTTGCATAGTGACCATATAAATTAGAAGTTTTGATATTAGTGTTATGCTTGCGGTTGTCTGATAGTATTTTGGAATTGATCCCTAAATACTTAGACAAATCAGTAGCTGTAGTACAATATTGATATCGCATATGAGTCATATTGATGTAGAACATAGTTTCTACAAAATATGTTTTATGTTGGTCAAGGGAAACAATTGGGTTTGTTAGACAAACTCAATAGCAGACGTACTTGTTGTTGCCTACCTCTTGAGTGCTAGGTGAGCTATTGAGGGCCATGCGTATGTGATACAAATTTAGATGTGTATATGATACCGTGGATTGGCACTAGAGCAAGTGAGAGAAATTTTCAGGGTTGGTGCTCAGAGCGCCAATTCGGATCGTATTTATGTCCGATTTATGAATACGAACAATAACGTTTTCCATAATATTACTAATATATGGTCAAACCTCTTTTTTTAATATACGTATTCGATCTAATAACGATTAGATTGAAACTAAATTTAATTTAGTGATATATATATATTAGACAAAGACCCCAAGATTTACAATGTAGTGCGCAGTTAAAACGTAGTTTGTAATTGACTTTTGGAAGTGTCACTATAAGTTGTATATTCTCAAATAAAGTTCATGGTCAAGATTTACTAACACGGGTCGGTTAGTAAAATCCGTTGAGATCAGTACATGTCATATATTGGGACTTGGTCTGATTGGATTATCCCAAGGAACCATGAGTCTCGGGAGACTCGTATAGATGTTTATGTGTTTATTTGATAAATAATGAATGACTCACCGAATATTTCCTAATAGATGATACACCAACGTCAATAGGAATCTTCTCGAGTCGAGTATCATAGTGGTCCTCCGACTTGAGATACCACTATGGATATATGAGACATCCTTCATACTTTGATGGTATTCACATCACCGATCTATTTAGATCAGACCTCCGCTTGTTCTTTGGGTGTTGACTCATGCTCATGATATCTTGTGAGTATCAGATAGAATCCGTCAGTCCTGTGTACAGGGCATAGGTATCTTGTACGTATTTACGATATAGTAAATCAATGGCCGTGGTATATTTCGGAAGCGAGTTTCGAGTGTTATTTAATGATCGTAAATTTGTAAGTTGACTATATTATACCTTAGGGATTTGAAATTTCTATCTAAAACCCCGGTATAATATTGATAGCCTGTGACAGAGGGATTATATGTATGCAATGACTTTGACTTGCATAGTTTAGCTAGATTATCTGTGGTCATCATAATTTATGAGTGGGTGAATTATGGACACGAAATTAGATTATGTGACAGATAAACCTAAACTTAGAGAGTCTCATAATATGAAGTGTATTTGTTGAGCACTTGGATAATGCGTTATGAATAATACAGATTATTCATAATATATTATCATATTAAATAAGTTAATTCGAATCGTTTAACGATTAAACGAAAAAGATACATGCATAGGGACCGTTCAGTCATTTCCTAATTAATGTGTATTTGTATTTAATATATGATTTTATTAAATACACATTAATTAATTGTCAAATCAGATATTTGACATATATCATAAATATATGTATTTTGATTTTTTAAAGTAAATATGATACATATATTTAGATATTTATATTTAAGTAATTATTTAATTGTTAAATAATTAAAGTGATTAAAATACAAATATCTTAAGTGATATTTATATTAGAAAATTATTAAAGTGTAAATATTTGACTTATTTATATTTATGGTTAAAGGTAGTAGTTATCAAATTGAATTTGTTAACTTTGGCTTGATTTTTATTTTGGTTAAATGAAAATTATTCCTTGACAAAAATAGCCCCCCCATTTTCGGCCAAAGCTAGTATAAAAGGGAAATGTTTTTCCTTTGCTTGGCTAATGTTAACTTAGCCTCTAAATATCATAAAAAGTTCACTAAGCTTTTTGAGAATAAGGTTTCCAACAAGAACAAAGTTAATGAAGTTTTGGAAGATTAAGGTAATCTTTTATTTTCTTTAACTTAGAAAATTATTTATGTTGTTCTTAATGAATTATTTGTTGTAGATATTCTTTACACTCTAAAATTTGGGGCTTTTTGATTTGGTTGATGGATTTAGTGGCTAGATGCATATGTGAAGTAAGATTAAGTAATATTAATGTAATATTAGTTCAATTTTGTCATGTGATGACTTGCTGCCATTCTAGAGTGTTATGACCACTCTTGTAATACCTAGAATTGTTCTTGAGTTCTTCTTATGTGGTCGCTTTGATTGGTATAAATATTAATATGATTAATGTTGAGAAAATTGGAGATCGGATCTAAAAATTCTGAAAATGTTTTGATGAAAAATATGTTATTTAAATGTATTGGATATGTATTAGGCATTGGAATAATTTTCGGAAAGTATTTCGGAGTGAAAATAACCAAAAATGGTAAAAAATAGCGTTACCGGGTGAGTTTTGGGCTTATCGGGTAACGATTATCCAAATAATGAATTGTTTACTGTTTGGGTAGACCATGAACTGCCCAAATAATATTTGGGCTTACCTGGACATCCCCCATGTGTATTGATTGGTCTGTTCTGTCAAAAACGCATTTTATGTTGTTTTACGGAAAAATATATTTGTAAAAGTTTCGCGATGTTTTCTAAATTAATTATGTCGTTATTTGATATCGAATAATGTGTTTAGGTGAAATATGAATGAATTATTCATATTGGATATTGAATAATTTATTCGGTAAGTTTAAAAATTTTAAAGTTACAATTTCGTCCGAACCGCGCCTTCCGCTGCGTCTGACCCCAATGGATTAGCCAGCCATCAAGTTTTAAAAAATCATCCTCGAGACGACGAAATCATCCAAGTTGTAGTCACTTACTCTAGAGTTCTAAGGAATGTATTTGTGTATAGAAGTCTATACCTCTTATTTATGTATTGGATCATGCAATGCACACTATCATTTGTATGTAATTAAAGTTTTAGTTTGTATGCTTGAAATTGGGAATGGAGCCTTGAGTATTGATAATGTGATTTGTTTTGTTTTGAGATAGACCCGAGGTCATTTCTGCTTATTTGATGTTTTCACAGGTTGTTATGACGCTGGACTGTGATCTTGGTTGTCTATTTTTAGGGCTCGTCATGTCCATTTTATGTTAAATTTGAGTCTCATTGAGATGGGTTATTCTTGTCTCTTGCCGATAATGTCCTGCCTTTGGAGGGGTGTTACAGAAGTGGTATCAGAGCAAAAGGTTTAGATGTTAGTGACTGCACCTACATAGTATCCGATAGTTCGAGTAAGTTTTCTGTTATGTATAGAAATTTTAGGTATTATGTTTGTAACTTTGTTTGGTTTGTTATTATTCTGGTATATGGTATATGATATGATTTGTTGAGATTCTGATTTAATATGTGTAGGATTTCTCCACTGTATATATCTAACGTAATGTGATATGATTTGTATGTAATACAGATGGAATGGATTCTATGTGAATTGATGTTATTTGATTTAGTGTAATTTGATTCAATGTGAGCTGATGTGATATGAACGGGTTTGCTACGGATTGAATGATTCCATATGATTTGATGAAATTTGAATTGATGTGCTTTGATTTGATATGGTCTGATCTGATTATGATCGGATCAAACTGAAACCTTCTGGATGTATGAGTTCTTATAGGATTCCGATCCATGAGTTTTTAATTGATTCTGATGCATGAGGCTTGACCTTTTGATATGAAATGATTTCGTCACATTGTACATTCTCTATTTTATGGGTCTCTGTCCATCTGAATACAGTCGTTTTGTTACCCTCTGTCGACATGGTCCTGTTTCAGATAATGTCTGGTCAGTACGTGCGTTTCAGACTTCGGACGCCTGGTTTTATTTTCGTCGGACTCTTGTTACAGATTTGTGATACTTGGATTTTTAATTTTGGTTTTGATAACAAAGGATCATTTTTTTCAATATCTTATGGATACTTCTATTTTCTAATTCTTATGATATTTTGATATATATGTTGATACTTTAACACATTCATCTTATGATACTTTTATTTTATATATTTTTCTGATATTCTGATTATATGACTATGATGTGATTGGAAAAGAAATGATTTGGATAACTTTATTTTTGATTTGACGGTATGATATGTTTTTGTCTCGGCGCTTAAAAAATATTTTTGAGTTTTAAAATTATAAATTATGTTTCCGTCGAAACACTTGAAAATATATTTCCATCACTGTGTCTGATGATAGTTTTATGGGTTTTGACCTTCCTTGATGCTTGATTTGATTTGTGGTTCTGACCATCGAAAAATGACATCCCGTTACCCTTTGTCGATATGGTCCTGTTTGGACATTGTCCAGTCTTTACGTGCGATTCAGGTAATGGACACCTTATTAGTTTGATGATTATGTTTTGGACACTTCTGATTTCACATGACCTGTTTCTGAATAAGTTCGATTGTGAGGACGATTACTGTGTATTCTGATTTTCTGTTGATGACGAATGAGTTAGTTATTTGGAATTTGAAATGTGATTACCGTAATTGATATAGAATTTGAATGTCCGAAAATGATCTGTAATATTCTCTTCGATTATAATAATAATGTGTATTTCTGTAGGGGATTCGTAAAGTGTTTTCTGTTTCCGATAGCGAAAATAGTTGTCTGTTAGGAATCCAAACTGTGTTGTCCGTTAGGGGTGTTCATAGGGTCGAGTTAACCTGCAAACTGACATGACCCGACCCGACCTCTAAAAAAATTAATACAATTTCAAAAAACTGTGTTGTCCGTTAGGGGTGTTCATAGGTCATGGGTTTGACGACGTAACCTGACCGACCAGAAAAATAGTTTTTTATTTTTTTCTAAAAATAATATTGTTTTTTAAAATTTTTACTATTATTTCAGTTGTTTATTTCTTTTTTATCTTGAAATTTTCTATGTATAACAAGTTTTTGGACATAAAATAGTTAGTATTTATGTCTCAAAATACTTAGTACATAAAAAAAATTCTTTTTCTCGCTGACCAGACCCGGCCCGATTGGGTTTTCAAAATCAAATTTCCATTTAGGATTTGCAATTTTGAGTGACCTGACCCGCTCGTGAACACCCCTATTTTTTGTGTCTGGTAATGAATGTATATTTCTGAAAGGAAATTACAATTTTACTTCTGAATATGCTAATGAATGAAATTGATGGTATATTAATTGTAATACATTTTTTATTTATGACAATGTATGTGTTTATCTGTAAAGAGTCTATAATATGCTTTCCGTTCCTAACAATGAATGCGTCTGACTATAAGAATTTGTATTATGTTCTGTTTCTGATAATAGATGCTCTTTAACTGTTTTGAAATTGCTTGTGTGTATTCTGTTTCTATTATGTGTGAATGAGACTGACTTTGTGAAATTCGTGTTGGATATGTGTGTGTGATCTGTTGGTTTTGATGACTTCGGTATATTTATTAGAAAGAAGATTTGAAAACTTGTATGAGTCATGTTTCTGAGTGTGTAAATGTTTGTATGTAATTTAGAGTTTGAACATTCGAAGAAGTTGCGTATAAGGTTTCTGATCTACACCAGGTGCGTTTCATGAATTTAGTTTTTGGATCTCGAAAGATTGTATATTTAAGGAATGTAAGAGCAGTACAGAGTTTAAGATTTTCTAACAAACAACTGCTTTTTTTTGTGTATATATATATATATTTATTTATTTATTTATTGAAATTTATTCTTGCTTTTCGTGTTGTGTGCGGTTACGAATTGAGTTTTATAACTCACATCACTTCAGTTTGCTAGTTTTGCAGGTTGGAAACCAGATCAGTTGGCCATCAAATTTTGGAAAATCATGCTTGAGGCGACAGAACCATCCAAACTGCAGTCACTTACTCTAGAGTTTTGAGGAATGTATTTATGTATAGAAGTTTGTACCTCTTGTTTATGTATTTGTACCTCTTGTTTATGTATTGGATCATACAATGGAATTGTCATTTGTATGTAGATAAAATTTTAGTTTGTATGCTTGAAATCGGGCATGGAGCCTTGAGTATTAATCATGTGATTTATTTTATTTTGAGATGGACCAGAGGTCCTTTCTGCTTATTTATGTTTTCAGAGGTTGTTATGGTATTGTATTGTGATCTAGGTTGTTTATTTTTAGGATCCGTCATGTCTATTTTTCGTTAATTCTGATGCTCAAGGAGATAGGTTACTCATGTCTCATGTTGGTAACGTCCTGCCTCTGGTAAGACATTACATAGTGAGTGTTTCCAAAATACACTTAATTTTCTATTACGATCAAAAAGCTATTCTCCTCCAATTCCAAGGCTACTGTAAATGTTGCCTATAAAGCTACATCAAACTTTTCATCCAACACAACTTTTGTCGACTAAATTTTGATAGAGGAATTAAGGCTATGGGTAAAGATTCACTGTTGAGTCGAGTTTATATTAAATATCAAATCAACGGTCATAATTTATTAAACATTAATTCAGTTCGACACTTAATCCTAATTTTAGGGTTATTACACATATCATTTTATAGAGTGAGTATCGAACTATATATGCATGTTGTGATGTGGTGTTATTGGTGGAGTTTTGACGGAGGAAACGTGATTTAGGCGTTTAATCCATCCATCAAAGGTTGTCCCAATTGTACCGGAGATATAGATGAAAACTTCAAATCTTCAATAAGTACAATTTATTAGGGTTGGTGCTTGGAGCGGTAATCTGGATCCTATTTATGACTGATTTATGAATACGAATAATATCATTTTCCATAATATTACTTATTTGTTGTCACACATCTTGTCTTTTATATACATATTCGATATAATATTGATTAGAATGAAACTAAATTCGGTTAATTAATATGTATATATTAGACAAAGACCCGAGCATTTACAACATTATGCGCAGTTATAACGTAGTTTATAAATGACATTGGGAAGTGTCACTATAAGTTGTATATTCTCAAATAAAGTTCCTAGTCAAGATTTACTGACATGAGTAGGTTAGTAAAATCCATTGAGACCAGTACACATCGTATATCGAGACTTGGTCCGATGGTCTATCCTAGTGGAACACGAGTCTTTAGAGACTCGTATAGACATGTAGGTGTTTATTCGATAAATATCGAATGATTCACAAAAGATTTCCTAATATATGGTACATCAATGTCAATAGGAATCATCTCAAGTCGAGTAGCATAATGGTCATTCGACTTGAAATACCACTGTGGATACATGAGTTATCATCCACACTTTGACGACATTCAGACCTCCGTCTGTTTGTTGGGTGTGGACTCATGCTCGTGATATCCTGTGAGTATCAGATAGAATCTGTCAGTCATGTGTACATGGCATAGGTATCTTGTACGTGTTTGTGATCTGTTAAATCTATGGTTGTAGTATATTACAGAAGCGAGTTCCGAACGTTATTTAGAGATCGTAAATTTGTAAATCGATAGTATTATACCTCAAGAATTTGACATTTGTATTTATATCCCCGGTATAATATGGATAGCATGTGACGGATGAATTATATGTATGCAATGACCTCGACTTGCATAGTTCAGTAAGATTATATGTGGTCGTTATAATTTACCAGTGAGTGAATTGTGGACACGGAATTAGATTCTGTGATGGATAAACTTGAACATAGAGGGTCCCACAATATGAAGTGTACTTGTTGAGCACTTGGATAACGCGTTATGAATCATACAGATAATTCATAATATTTTTTCGGATTAAATGAGTTAATTCGAATCATTTAATCGTTAAATGATAGTACACATATTTAGGGGAATTTTGGTTATTTAATACTTATAAGTATTTGTATTTAATATATAATTTGATTAGATACACATTAATTAATTGTCAAATGAGTTTTTAACACATGTCATTAATATATGTATTTTGTTATTTAGCGTATATATATATATATATATATATATATATATATATGTATATATATATATATATAATTATAATAATTAATTATTTAGATATTTAAATGTTAAATATTTAAATATTTAAATAATATATATATATCATAATTGTTATATAATATGGTTAATTATTATTGGTTACATATGGCATGACTTTTAAGGTTGAAGTATACAAATTGGATTTGTTAACTTAAGCTTTAATTATTTAATTTGATTAAATAATTAATTTTGACAAAAAAAAATAATTATCCTAAAATTCGGCTAACCAAGTACAAAAGTGACAAAGCAAGAAAGGCAAAAATTTTTGCCATATTTGCCTAGAAAAAAAGTGAAAAGCCAAAAAAAAAACGACAACAAAATATTTGCCATATTGCCGATAGCTTGTCAGGCAACAAGGAAGGGATATATTTTCATTTGTTTTGCTCTTTCATAAGCTTGTCTGAGCCAAAAACTTCATCTCATTTTTTAGTGCCTCCAAAAATTATTCATAAAAAGAAAGTGTTGAATCAAAAAGTAAAGAAATTTGAAAATTTTGAGATAATTTTTAATATTCTTGAGTTTAAAAAATTTATTTCTTGTTCTTGAGTATATAGATTTATTCTAGGATTTCTTTTGTTTCTCAAATTTAGGCTTTTTAATTTAGATGATGAATTGAAAGGCTAGTTGCATGTGTGAAGTGATATTGATTAATATTAGTTCAATTTTATCATATGATGATTTTTTGCCATTCTAGAGTGTTATGATCACCCTTATAACATCTAGAATTATTCTTAAGTCATTCATTTGTGGTAGCTTTAATTGGTGTTGAGATTAATATGATTAATATTGAGAAAATTGGATTTAAAGCATGAAAATTGATTATTTTTGCTCCTTGATCAGATCTGGAAAAATTAAATTTTGATGATGAAAAATATGATGTTACATATATTTTATGTGTATCGGGTATTAGAATAATTACCGGAAATTATTTCGGAGTGAAAATACGCGAAAACAGTGAAAAACCGGTGTTAGCGGGTGAGTTTCGGACTTACTGGATAACAACTATCTAAACAGTGAATTAGTCACTGTTCGGACAGCCCATGAACTGCCTAAGTACTATTGGGGCTGACCTGGATAGCCTCGTCTGGTATTGGTTGGTCGGTTCAGTTGTAAACGTGTTTTATGCTATTTTACGGTACAATATTTTCGTAAAAGTTTGGCGGTGTTTTCTAAATTAATTATGTCGTTATTTGATATCGAATAAAATATTTAGGTGAAATAAGAATGAATTATTTAAATGGGATACCGAATAGTTTATCCAGTAAGTTTAACAATTTTTAAATTATGATTTCGTCCGAAGCACGCTTCCGCCACATAAAACCCCAACACAATTATGACGCGACATATTCATCATAACCTAAATAAATATTCGAAATTGATTTTCGTAATATGCCTCAACCAAGGACTTTAAGAATCATTAATTTGACACCTAAATTTCATACACGGAATTGACGGATCCTCTCTGAATACATCATTATATATAAAGAGTATCATTCCATACTCGAGGAACAGACAGAGGTCTAATATAAAATGGATGACGTGCCTGCCATTAGAATGTGGATGATAGCTCATATATCTGTTGGGACAGTTGTGGAACCCTTTAGGGTCGGATCGATGTCCCAGGCAGCGGAAATGGGTCTAACCCATGGATATCAAGTATGGTGTAATTTTAAATCATTTAATGAAATACTAGATTGCATTACGAGTGTATAGGAAAAATCGGGAATGAAACGGAGTCCAGAAGCTCCCAAATGAAGGAAAACAAAATCAGCGAGCGCGAAGGGCTCCATGAGTGTGCGCTACACTCGCTACAGTGTGCGCGGCACTGTAGCGTGCAGCCATTTTATTTTTTTTTATTTTTTTTATTTCACTTGTTTTCATTTAAGCTTCAGCTCTCTAGATTCCAGAGAGCTGATGACCCTAATTGCTTCCAGTCTTCCCTAAACACTTCAAAAACATCCAAAATTAATTTTTAATTTCAAAACCAATATAAACACATGTTATAGAATAAAAATCTAGTTTTTCAAAATATCAAATATTTTCAAAAAACATAAATTTATTCTAAATACGCATTTGCGTAAATTTTGAATCCAATACACAAACCATTTTAGAATCCCAATTAGAAATGTCTCATGAATAATTCTAGTCCACCTAAAGGTGGTCAAATAAATCTAGAATGGTAGCCATAGCTCTAAGCTTTAATTTAGAGTTCCAAACTCTTATTAATTATTCCATGTCCAACATGAACATTTTGACCTAATTACAAGCATGTTGTGTTTATACTTCTAAAGTATCCTAACACAATTGATTAGCCTTATTCAACATTAAGCTATGTGATCATGCATCTAATACATAAATAAACATAGCTTTGTAGAGGATCAAACATTACCTAGTAAGCTTGATGCAAGATCCAATCTACTTCTCTTTGTTGAAATTGTTGGAGAACCTCCGAGGTGTGCAAGCTCGACTCCCAGATCCAATCTTGTTTCCAATGCTTCCAAGCTTCACTTCAAGATCCAATCTTGATTTCTCCTAGATGAAATATTGTAGAGACCTCACAAGCTTCTCTAAACACTTCTCTAACTTAGGCTAATCTCTCAAGAATTTGCTTATGCTTGTATTTGACTTGTATTTAAAACCTTCCTAAAGCTTGCTATTTATAGCAAAACTTAGGCAATTTTTAATTAATAAAAGTTGTAATCAACTTTAAGTGGGCTTAATCTAATTTGTCCAAATATGTATAATTAGGTGTGACTAATCTCCATTGTCTCCCACTTTAATTTAATACAATTAAATCAAGCCAAAGATTAGGAAATGGATTAGTTAAATGTTTGCCAAATTGATTTAATCCAATTAAATCAAGCCTAAACCATCTATTATTACAGACTTACAATTACCATAATATCCTCAAATGGTAGAGATAATTATGATTTTACAATTAAGCCTTTGTGTAATTATTGAATTAATCTAATTAATCCAATTAGGTCAAAGTAAATAATCAATGTTATCCAATAACACTTGATTATCTTAGTTGATAATTATAATATCGAATATTATATTTTATCAAAAATAATCGGCTACCCATGTGCTCAACGAGTACATTTCATATTGGACTCTCTAAGTTCATACACGTTCGTCATATAAGCCTGGCTAATATGTACGCAATTCGGCCACCTCTGAATTCACGAAGAACACGAACGCCTTTCTGAACTATACAAGTCGAGGTCATCACATTTGGTTAACAATCCCTCCGTCGTAGGCTATCCGAGTTGTGCTTAGGAAACATAGAATATACCGTCAAGTTTCCAAGACGCACATCTCATGTCGACATGTCCACGATTCTTCATAACTAATGCGATCCACCCTAGGTGATCGACTTTGGCCAAAGATTTAAGAATCGTGACTTTACTAACATGGATACCTAAACCCCTTATGGTACACATACGGGCCAACGGATCCTATCTTGCTTCGCACTTGATTACTGTGTGCATCGGTGCACCCCAACGAACATCTAGAGGCCAGACCATGAAAGGTTTCTAACATACATGGCACTAAGTGTGGAGGATCTCACACAAAATCAATGCTATCATATATTCAAAGGATTACATATGCTACTCGACTCGAGGAGATTCCTATTGACGGTGGTGTGTACTTCCAACTATTATGAATCACATGTGAGTCATTCAGTATTCGCTCCAACAAATACCCACATGTTTATTCGAGTTTCCAAAACTCATGGTACATCGTGTTAAGCCATTGGAACTCCAATTCCAATATACGACATGTGCTAGTCTTCTAGGTTATAGGAATTCGACCGTATTCCAAAAACCAAGGACTAGGAATATTTACTTTAAGAATAGTTTACACCTAGTGTCAAGACTATTCTAAGGTCGATGTCATTCTTAGCATATGGATACATCAATTTAATAGGTGTAATGACAATACCATTAATAGGGTATGAAATGAAAAATGTAGTTATTTTATTAATAAATAATAAAATGTACAATTCAGATTGGCACTCCAAGCACCAACTCCATCAAACTCCCACTTGCTTAGTGCCAATCTGGATGGTACCGTAGTCCCATATCCTCTACATGTTTATCGAATAACTCATGAGGTAAGGTCTTAGTAAGCGGGTCTGCTATGTTGTCTTGTCCTTGAACCTTCAAGACCACTATATCTTTTCGTTCAATTATCTCTCTAATTACGCGGTATTTCCTTTCCACGTGTTTAGACTTGGAATGCGCCCTCGACTCCTTAGCCTGGGCGATGGCTCCGTTATTATCACAGTATAATGGGATCGAATCCGCAATACTAGGCACAACGCCAAGTTTTGTGATAAAATTTCTAATCCAAACAGCTTCTTTAGCAGCTTTTGAAGCCGCTATAAATTCCGCCTCAGTGGTGGAATCAGCTGTTGATCCTTGCTTTGAACAACGCCAACTAATTGCACCACCGTTAAGGGTAAATATGTATCCTGATGTAGATTTTCTATCACCTGGATTCCCTGGAAGTCGGAGTCTGTATAACCCTTAACTTGTAGCTCATATTCTCCATATATCATAAACTTATCCTTGATGCCTTTAAGATATTTTAGGATATGTTTCACAGCTGTCCAATGATCATTACCTGGATCAGATTGATATCAGCTGGTCACACTGACGCCAAAACTGATGTCAGGTCTAGTACATAATATAACATACATTATGCTTCCAATACAAGAAGCATTTGGCAAGTGTAAACATCCTAACTCTCTCTTCCTCAGTTTGAGGTGTCATTTTCTTCGAAAGATGTATGTCGTATCGGAAAGGTTTATTTGATGCCTTGCAGTTGGTAAAACTATACCTTTCTAACATCTTGTCTATGTACGTCGATTGTGACAACCCTATAAGCTTCCTAACTCTCTCTCGGTAGAGCCTTATACCTAGTATATAGGAAGCTTCCCCATATCTTTCATGGAGAAGTTTTTACAATATAGGCTTTCACACTTTGCATCATCCCTATATCATTTCCTATGATAGGATGTCATCTACATATAGATTAAAGAAAACTATCATGCTCCCACTAATTTTCTTATAAACACATGGTTCTTCTTCATTTTTGATGAATCCAGATAATCTAATTATCTCATCAAAACGACGATTCCAGCTTCGGGATGCCTGTTTAAGTCCATAAATAGACTTTTGGAGCTTACAAACCAAGTTTGAAGTCTCACTGGATACGAAACCCTCTGGTTGTTCCATATAGATATCCTCTTCAAGGAATCCATTTAGGAAAGCAGTTTTCACATCCATATGCCATATCTCATTGTCGTGATATGCATCAATGGCTAAAAGAATCCTAATGGATTTTAGCATGGCTACTGGTGAAAAAGTTTCCTCATAGTCAATCCTAGGATGTTAAGTGTAACCTTTTGCTACCAGTCAAGCCTTAAAGGTTTCCACTTTTCCATCGGGCCTCATTTCTTTTGTAAACCCATTTACAACCATAGGTTTAACTCCTTCAGGAAGTTCAACTAAGTCTCAGACTTGATTGGCATGCATCAATCCATTTCGATTTCTGGCTTCCTGCCATTTTACCCGAATCGATATCTAATATTGCTTTTTTATACGTAGTCGGATCTGTTTCCTCCAAGAGGAGAACATCAAGGCTCACATCAGATGTTAAAAACAGTCTCTCAGAGGCCTTGATATTCTATTCGACTTACGTAGAACCTGTGTTGTAGATCTTTCACCTAGTTGGATCTCAGGTTCCATCTCAGGTTCCTTAATGTTGGGATCAAACTCATCAAGTTTAATCTCTCTGCAATTCCCACTTTCTCTCAAAAATTGATTTTCAAGAAAAGTTGCAAAGCGAAAAATAAATACATTTCATTGTTCGAAATCATAGAATTGATATCCCATGGAATTATCAGGATATCCAACGAACCTATATTTATACCCTCTGGGTGCTAGTTTATCCCGCTGCGTAATTATAACGTATGCAGGACAACCCCAAATCTTTAAATACTTAAGACTTGGATTTCTACCGAACCACCATATCTGATAGGGGGTCGTAGAAACAGCTTTCGATGGAACCCTATTAAGTATGTAGGCAGCAGTTTGTAAAGCGTAACCCCCAAAGTAATAAGAAGATCTGTATAGCTCATCATTGATCGCACCATATCCAATAAAGTACGATTTCTACACTCATACACTTCATTGTGTTGAGGTTTTCCTGTGGGCTATATTGGGCCAGAATTCTATTCTCCCTTAAATAATTTCTGAATTCTTCACTCATGTATTCACCATCGATCTGATCTAAGGCATTTGATGAATTTACTGGTTTGTTTTTCTACTACTTCGTTTCAGAATATTTTGAACTTGTCAAATGTTTCCAACTTATGTTTCATCATCAGATAGACATATCCATATCTAGACTTGTCATCTATGAAAGTCACAAAGTATGTGGAACCATCATGAGCGGCATGATTTATAGACCACATACATCACTGGGTTTTCATCTTTCCTTGGATGCATGGCTCACAAATCGGATAAGGATCTAAGGTAAGATTTTCAATCAAACCATCATTTACCAATTTGGATAGACGTCTAACCCTATATGGTCCAATCTCATATGCCATAATACAGTTATATTAGTTCAGACTTCCTACTTGTATTTTTCTCTATATTAAAGACATATCTACATGTTTTCCAAAACATAGTGACCGTTTGATAAATAACATTCACATTTCAATAAATTTTCTTTATCATACAAATATAAAGTTTCATCATTAATGTTTATTTTATATCCCTCTTTATAATAATATAGGCAGTGATATTATTTATCTGATAAGTGAGGGAACATAATAACAGTCATGCAAATCTAATTTACATCTATTTTGGAGATCTAGAACAACAGTTCCTATGGCCTTGACATCCAATGTCTCACCATTTCCAACTCTAAGCTGGATCTCCCATTTATTCAGCCTTCGTTTAACCCTCATTTCCTGCAGGGAATTGCAAATATGAGTGGGACTGCAGTGTCTAACACACATCCACTATTGCATCTAAGGCTAATGAGATGTCAATAATTGGAAAAATACAAAGCGTACCTGAGGGTCCTGTTTTAAAGCTCTGGACAGTCCTTCTTCCAGTGTCCAGACTTCTTGCATTGCAGACATTGATCACGAGCTACTTTCGGTTTTGCGCCTTTGCGCTTCTTTGAGTTTTTCTTTGATATCTTCTTCTTCCCCATCTTATTTTCTTTGACTCCCAAAAGTCTTTGAAGAGCTAGCTCCACCATGGAGATACAATGTGGGGTTGCCTTTCTCTTCAAATCTTGCTCCGCCGTGCGTAGCATGTTATGAAGTTCTTTGTATGTGGCTTGCATCGAATGCATATGGAAATTCAATACAAAACAGCATAAGAACCAGGCAAAGAAGACATAATCAAATTAACGCCTAGCCCGTTCATCATTCATCAAACACAATGCCCTATCGTTCAAGATATCGAATTTGGTCAATCATGTTCAAAACATGAGTGCTGACAGATCCTCCCTCCTTGAGTTCAGCACGGAACAGTTCCTTATACCTTCGATAAAGTTCCATCTCTTGATTTACGTCGAATAACTCCTTGAGTGTTCGCATGATGCTCCAAGCATCCGGTACTTCAATGTATTGTCTCATCAAATCTAGAACCATCGATCCTAAGATGTAGGATTTCACCTTTAGGTTATCATCCTTCCATCTATCAAAAGTTCCTCGCTCTTCTGGAGTGGAGTTAGGATCGATATCAACAGGCAGTGGATTGATAGTGACATAAGTTAACTTTTCATACTCCAAGAGAAGGCGTATGTTCATTTCCCATTCGAAATAGTTCTCGGCTCCTTTTAGCTTATTGGAATCCAAAAGTTTCATCAATGGATTAGCGGCAGCCATCTACAAGACAATATTTTGAGTAGTAGCGGAACAATTTTTTCATTTCAAAAGTGATAACACTAATTGATTATGGAATTTTAAATCTATTAGTGCCCTCCCAATACTTTACGTAATTCTGTAATCTCCCTTAACGGAAAAATATAAATTTGACTATCAAAATTTCATAGTGGGAAGTAGATCCCATGACATTTACTCCAGCCTCACACTAATGACGATATTGGCCTTTGTAAACTCATTACGTAGACCTTCGGTAAATCACTTCATGTGACTCCTAGTTTGGTCCTGAACCGTTTCTTATCCTCACACTAATGACGATATTGGATTAAGACGTGTTCTAGGTGTATACTTGTCAATGTATACTAATGAGCTTCGTATGTACACCCTCACACTAATGACGATATTGGGTGACTACGTTAACTCATCACGCTACATCTAATGTTTTACCGGAGAGACCAAAGTTCGGAGCACTTATACCATCACACTAATGACGATATTTGATATAAATAGTAAGAACTCATTCATCTCTGTATTGACAAGACAGACCATCCAATAATACTCCAACATTATTAATACTATTACTTAAAAGTAATCACCTAATCACGGGAGATTATGACAATCAAGTCATTAATTTAATTAGGTCAAAGTTTTAATTTAAAACATGCAATACATATCCAATATGTCCTATGCATAATTAAATTAAAATTACTATGGCATAGATTCAAAACATGTTTTGTGGGTTAAGCCTTTGCTACTGATACCATTCTGTTGGGGCAGTTGTGGAACCCATAGGGTCGGATCGGTGCCCCAGGAGCGAAAATGGGTCTAACCCATGGATATCAAGTATGGGTGTAATTTTAAATCATTTAATATGAAATACTAAATTCCATTACAAGTGTATAGGAAAAATCCGGGACTGAAACGGAGTCCAGAAGCTCCCAAATGAAGGAAAACAAAATCAGCGCGCGCGAAGGGCGCCACGAGCGTGTAATACACTCGCTACAGTGCGCGCGGCACGGTAGCGCGCAGCCCCTTTATTTATTATTTTTTATTATTTCACTTGTTTCATTTAAGCATCATCGCTCTCTGGATTCCAGAGAGCTGATGACCCTAATTGCTTCCGGTCTTCCTAAACACTTCAAAAACATCCAATTAATTTTTAATTTCAAAACCAACATAAACACATGTTATAGAATAAAACTCTAGTTTTTCAAAATATCAAATATTTTTCAAAAAACATAAATTTATTCTAAATACGCATTTGCGTAAATTTTGAATCCAATACACAAACCATTTTAAAATCCCAATTAGAAATATCTCATGAACAATTCTAGTCCACCTAAGGTGGTCAAGTAATCTAGAATGGTAGCCATAGCTCTAAGCTTTAATTTAGAGTTCCAAACTCTTATTAATTATTCCATGTCCAACATGAACATTTTGACCTAATTACAAGCATGTTGTGTTTATATACTTCTAAAGTATCCTAACACAATTGATTAGCCTTATTCAACATTAAGCTATATGATCATGCATCTAATACCAAATAAACATAGCTTTGGAGAGGATCAAACATTACCTAGTAAGCTTGATGCAAGATCCAATCTACTTCTCTTTGTTGAAATTGTTGGAGAACCTCCGAGGTGTGCAAGCTTGACTCCAAGATCCAATCTTGTTTCCAATGCTTCAAGCTTCACTTCAAGATCCAATCTTGATTTCTCCTAGATGAAATGTTGTAGAGACCTCACAAGCTTCTCTAAACACTTCTCTAACTTAGGCTAATCTCTCAAGAATTTGCTTATGCTTGTATTTGAACTTGTATTTAAAACCTTCCTAAAGCTTGCTATTTATAGCAAAACTTAGGCAATTTTTAATTAATAAAAGTTGCAATCAACTTTTAAGTGAGCTTAATCTAATTTGTCCAAATATGTATAATTATGTTTGACTAATCTCCATTGTCTCCCACATTAATTTAATACAATTAAATCAAGCCAAAGATTAGGAAATGGATTAGTTAAATGTTTGCCACCTTGATTTAATCCAATTAAATCAAGCCAAAACCATATATTATTACATACTTACAATTACCATAATATCCTCAAATGGCAGAGATAATTATGATTTTACAATTAAGCCTTTCTGTAATTATTGAATTAATCTAATTAATCCAATAGGTCAAAGTAAATAATCAATGTTATCCATAAGACTTGATTATCTTAGTGATAATTATAATATCGAATATTATATTTTATCAAAAATAATCGGCTACCCAAGTGCTCAACGAGTACACTTCATATTGGGACTCTCTAAGTTCAGACACAGTTCGTCATATAAGCCTAGCTAATATGTACGCAATTCGGCCACTCTGAATTCGCGAAGAACACGAACGACCTTTCTGAACTACACAAGTCAAGGTCATCACATATGTTTAACAATCCTTCCGTCGTAGGCTATCTGAGTTGTGCTTAGGAAACATAGAATATACCGTCAAGTTTCCAAGACGCACATCTCATGTCGACATGTCCACGATTCTTCATAACTGATGCGATCCACCCCAGGTGATCGACTTTGGCCAAAGATTTAAGAATCGTGACTTTACTAACATGGATACCTAAACCCCTTATGGTACACATACGGGCCGACGGATCCTATCTTCTTCGCACTTGATTGCTGTGTGCATCGGTGCACACCCAACGAACATCTAGAGGCCAAACCATGAAAGGTTTCTGACATACATGGAATCTAAGTGTGGAGGATCTCACACAAAATCAATGCTATCCTATAGTCAAAGGATTACATATGCTACTCGACTTGAGGAGATTCCTATTGACGGTGGTGTGTACTTCCAACTATTAGGAATCACATGTGAGTCATTCAGTATTCTCTCCAACGAATACCCACATCTCTATACGAGTTTCCAAAACTCATGGTACATCGCGTTAAGCTATTGGAACTCCAATTCCAATATACGACATGTGCTAGTCTTCTAGGTTATATGAATTCGACCGTATTCCAAAACCAACGACTAGGAATATTTACTTTAAGAATAGTTTACACCTAGTGTCAAGACTATTCTAAGGTCGATGTCATTCTTAGCATATCGATACATCAATTTAATATGCGTAATGACAATACCATTAATAGGGCATGAAATGAAAAATGTAGTTATTTTATTAATAAATAATAAAATGTACAATTCGGATTGGCACTCCAAGCACCAACTCCTCCATCAATATCCACTTGTGGTATCATAACTCAAATGATTAAATATATTATTCGACTTGAAAAGATTCATTTTGATGTTGATGTATCATTTATTAGGAATGTTTTATTGAGTCGTTTAATATTCATCCAACGAACGCCTACATGTATATACAAGTCTATCGAGACTTATGACTACTGAGATAAACCATTGGAATCAATTTTCAGTATACGATATGTATTAGTCTCACAGGTTTACTAACATATCAGGTATGTAAACCTTGACTCAAAATAATTTAAGAATAAACTATATTATGATGTTTCTCAGTAACAATTGTGACGATTTTATAATTGTTGGTAAAATAGTGTCATTAAACGAAATTAACATGCTACATTCAAACAATAATTCAGTAACATGCCAAAATTGAACATAAACCATAAACCATAAACATAGAAAAACCTGGAAAATATAGAAGATGATGACGAAACTGAGATCCAAGTCGAGTTGCATCTGTCCTTAAGAACTTATTAGCCCCGCCTCGGAGCTCTATGGATGGTTTTGTGGCTAACGTTCTCCCAAAATTACTTGGATACTTCTTGTAGAATGGGCACTCCTTTAACAATAACTTGAACAAGGACAAAATGGTTGAAACTTTCTCTTAATTTGACTCACTTATTCTAAATGAAGACTTGTAAATGTAGGAATCTCATATTGGAGAGAATAAACCTAAGCCCCCCCTCCCCCCTATATAGGCATGGAAATGTGCTTTTGTAGACACCCTTTGGCTTATGGTGTAACCCTCCTAAGGGTTATACCCATTCTTTATGTCTTTTGGGGCCTAGAGGTGTGTTCTTCCAATTTAGAGGACATGTCCCTTTAACTTGTGCATTTCCCATAAGGCACTTCTTAAAGGATATGTCTCTCCTACACTTAAACTATATATTTAGAGAATTTACAAAAATCCCCCACAATTCTCTAAATATTAATGCAGACACTTAAGAGAGTTTCCGTGAAATAAAGCTGCATCGAAATAGAGAGCTTTCACCTTGAACCTTTCCTTGTGAATGACACTCGGATTTTCTTGGCAAACCAGTGACCCATAGTCTTGAACTGTTCTGTCGTTGGTGTAAACCAAGACAATTGTGAACACATAGCTTTACTTCGACCATTTCCCGTTCTACGTTTGTGTTCATTTTGGTCATGAACATTGGTCATGGATTCATCAAGTACTTTAGGGAATTCTTCCTTTAAAAACTCCCATGGAAGCGGCCTCACTTCTTACTTGAAATAGGTGATCTACTATAAAGAGGTAATCTGCCATAACCCTCATTAGGTTTCTTCTCCTAATATAGTGATCATTAAAAGCCTTAACTTATCCTAACCTTGACAAACAGCACTCTACGTCATTACATAAATGGGAAAGAGTATAAAACTCTACAGTGCTTGTTTTGAATTACACAAAGTTTCAGTTGTCCCTTTTGAACCTAGATCTTGGGATCTCCAGTCAACTAGGTTGGGTTTCCATAGTGACAATTCTTAATTTATAGGCTTCAAGCTCATTCCCCTCGATGACTTCTCAATTTGCTCTCTAGGTAAACTTTTAGTAAGTGGATCCGCTAGGTTTTCCTTCGATTTGACATAATCTATCGAAATTATGCCACTTGAGAGAGCAGTTGTCGTATGGTATTATGTATGCGACATATGTGTCGAGACTTACCATTATACATTATATTTTGGGCCCTCCCAATAGCCGATTGACTATCACAAAGTATGCTTATCACTAGCACTGGTTTGGACCAATTTGGAATATCCTCTAGGAAATTTCGAAGCCATTCTGCTTCTTCTGCTTTTTTTTCTAATGCTATGAACTCAGATTCCATGGTAGACCAGGCAATACATGTTTGCCTCGAGGATTTCCATGACACGGCTGCACTATTAAGTGTGAAAATAAATCCACTCGTGGATTTAGAATCCACTATATCAGATATCTAGTTAGCATCGTTTTATCCCTCAAGAACAAAAGGATATATCGTATAATGCAGACCATATTTTGAAGTTTCTCTCAGATACCTCAAAACTCTTACTATGGCTTTCCAGTGGTTATGTCCTGGATTACTCGTATATCTGCTAAGCCTGTTTACAGCTTGAGCGATATCAGGTCGTGTGTAATTTGTGAGATACATCAAACTTCTGATGATTCTCGAATACTCTAATTGCGATACGCTTGAGCTACTATTCTTTGATAAATGAAGAGTTATGTCTACATGAGTTCTAGCCACATTTAGATCTCCTTTATTATATTTCTCAAGTATCTTCTCAATATAGTGAGTCTGAGATAATATATACCCAACTGATGTTCTGGAAATCTTTATTCCTAAAATCACATCAGCTAATCCTAAATCTTTCATATCAAATTTGTTGGTCAATACTTTCTTGGTAGATTGGATCATCTCAAGATTACTACCAATTATCAGCATATCGTCTATGTAGAGACACACAATGACATACCATTTTGAGTTGATTTGGTGTATACACACTTATCACACTCATTGATTTTGAACCCACTTGACAACATCTCTTTGTCAAAAAAAATTTCATGTCATTGTTTAGGTGCTTGTTTCAATCCGTATAAGGATTTTACAAGTTTGCACATCTTCTGTTCTTGTCCAAGAACATTGAAACCTTCAGGTTGCTCTATGTAAATATCTTCATCCAGTTTACCATTTAGGAATGTCGTCTTTACATCCATTGATGTATTTCAAGACCAAATATAGCTGCTATGGCTATGAGCATTCTTATTGACGTGATACAAGTCACTGGTGAATAGGTATCAAAGTAATCAAGGCATTCTTTTTATCTATAATATTTTATGACAAGTCTTGTCTTATACTTATCTATTGATCCATCCAGTTTCATCTTCCGTTTGAATATCCATTTGTAGCCCAGTGGCTTACAACCTGGAGGAAGATCAACCAACTCCCAAATATGGTTTTGTAGGATGGAATCAATCTCACTATTGATAGTCTCTTTCAACAAAGTTGTCTCCGACGAAGACATTGTTTCTTTATAGCTGTGAGGGTCATTTTCTAACAAGTATGTCATAAAATCGGGTCCAAATGACTTAGACGTTCTAGCTCTTTTGCTACGTCTAGGTTCAATTTCCTTAATATTTTCATGTTGATCTGATTCTTCAAATAATGCCACATTCCTTGACTCATTATCATATTTGGATTGATGTCAGGAATTTCAGACTTATGTACCAAGAATCGATACGCACTACTATTGTGAGAATATCCAATGAATATACAATCAACAGTCTTAGGTCCTATTCTAACCTTCTTAGGTTAGGAACCATCACTTTGGCGAGACACCCCCACACTTTCATATATTTGTAGGAAGGTATGTGACATTTCCATAATTCATATGGTATCTTGTTCAATCTTGTGTGAGGTAGCTTGTTCAGAACATAGTTGGCGGAAAGCAAAGCTTCCCCTGTTAAAGATTGTCATTTTATTAATTAATGAAAATATTACAAATAGATGTACATATAACCCATCCACAAGTTGGGTATAGGGCATATCCCTAACAATCTCCCACTTGCACTATAGCCAACTAGTATGAATCTGGACACCATACTCTCGGGTGTGCCTATCATGCTTTTGTTGAGTCAGCCCTTTAGTTAGAGAATCTGCAAGATTATCTTCTGTAGGTATTTTCTCTATAATAACTTCTTTTTTCTCAACAATCTCCTTGATGAGATGAAATCGCCTGAGTACATGCTTGGATTTCTGGTGGGACCTTGGTTCCTTTGATTGAGCAATGGCGCCCGTGTTGTCACAGTACATCGTGACGCCATTCTTTATCGCGGGAAGCACTTCCAGCTCCGTGATGAACTTCTTTATCCAGACTGCTTCTTTAGCAGCCTCAGATGCTGTAATATACTCGGCTTCAGTGGTGGAGTCCACTGTAGTTGACTCATTTGAGCTTTTCCAACTGACAGCACCGCCATTCGAAGTAAACAGATATCATGTTTGCGATCTGCCGTCATCCATATCGGTCTGAAAGCTCGCATCACATTAACCAATGACTTTCATCTCAGAACAATCTCCGTATGTCAAAAACACATCCTTAGTTCTTCTCAGATACTTAAGGATTGTTTTGACAGCTGCCCAGTGTTGCTCACCAGGATTTGCTTGATACCTGCTCGTTATGCTAAGAGCATAAGAGACATTAGGTCTTGTACATAGCATGGCGTACATAATCGACCCTATTGCTGAAGCGTAAGGGATCCTACTCATACGATCTCTATCTGAATGAGTATATGGACATTGCTCCTTAGATAATTTGATTCCATGACAAGTAGGTAAATTACCTCTTTTGGAATCTTCCATTTTGAATCTTTTCAAAACTTTATCTATGTACGTAGATTGAGAAAGTCCTAACAACCTCTTAGATCTATTGCGGTAGATCTTAATGCCGAGGATGTAGGCCGCTTCTCCAAATCTTTCATGGAGAAATTCTGAGATAATCATTGCTTGGTGGCTTGCATCATGGGAATATCATTCCCGATGATTAATATGTCATCGATATATAATACAAGAAATACAACAGCAATCCCATTAATTTTCCTGTAAACACAAGGCTCGTCTACATTTTTGATGAAGTCAAATTATTTGATTGTCTCATCAAATCGTATATTCCAACTTCTGGAGGCTTGCTTGAGTCCATAAATGGATCGTTTAAGCTTGCATACTTTATTATGATCATCCTTAGATGCAAACCCCTCAGGTTGTGTCATATAGACTTCCTCTACGAGGTTCCCATTAAGGAAAGATGTTTTGACATCCATCTGCCAAATCTCATAATCAAAGTGTGCAGCTAGTGCCAGTAAAATTCGAATGGACTTTATCATTGCAACAGGTGAGAAGGTTTCATCATAGTCAATTCCTTGGATTTGTCTATAACCTTTTGCCACCAACCTAGCCTTATAGGTTTGGATGTTGCCTTCTGCATCAATTTTACGCTTGTAAATCCACTTGCAGCCTATGGGTTTTATCCATTCAGGTACATCTACCAAGTCCCAGACTTGATTCTGATACATAGAGTCTATTTCTGATTTTATGGCCTCAAGCCACTTGAATGAATCAATGTCACACATTGCTTCGTCATAACTGGTGGGATCGTCATTATCAATGACCTAATCATGTTCCTCATCAATATGGAAACCATATCTTTCAGGCTCATGTCTTTCCCTACCAGACCTTCTGAGTTAATAACCTTGTGGTTGTTCCGTCGCTGCCCTTTTGAGGGGCCTGGGGTTTAGTTCTATGTTAGTTTGTTCTTCTCGTACCTCATCGAGGTCAAGTCTACTCCCACTATATTTCTTGAGAAGGAATTCATTCTCTAGAAATTTAGCATTTCGTGAGACAAATGTTCTTTGTTCATTTGGGACATAGAACACGTATGCTCTTGATTTCAAGGCATATCCTACAAACGTACATTTAACTGCCTTATCATCCAATTTGTTAGTTTGTGTGAGCTTTACATATGAGTCACATCCCCAAACTCTTAGATAACTAAGACTATGACGTTTCCCAGACCATAACTCATATGGTGTTTGACTAACAGTCTTGGAATGAACTTGGTTTTGTAGTAGTGTTGCAGTTTCTAAAGCTAGACCCCAAAATGAAAGAGGTAGATCCGTGTCTGGCATCATTGACCGGACCATATCTAATAATGTTTGATTTCTCCTTTCGGAGACCCCATTATGCTGTGGAGTTCCCAGAGGAGTCCACTGGGAAACAATGCCATTTTCTCTTAAGTAATCATGAAATTCGTTGCTTAAGTATTCACCACCTCGGTCAGACCTTAGTGTCTTAATACTTTTATTAAGCTGGTTTTCTACTTCAGCCTTGAAGTCCTTGAATTTCTCAAAGGCTTCAGATTTGTACCGCATAAGGTACACATACCCATATCGTGAATGATCATCGATAAAGGTAATGAAGTAGGAGAATCCACCTCTAGCGGTGACTGACATTGGTCCGTATACATCAGAGTGTATGAGTTCTAATGTCTCCGCTGCACGCTTTCTTTTACCTTTGAAGGGTAATTTGGTCATTTTACCAAGTAAACAAAACTCACAAGTTCCATAAGGTTTATATTTGAAGGGTTTGAAATACCCATCCTTATGTAGCTTAGTTAATCTTGTTTCATTGATATGACCTAAACGACTGTGCTATATAAGTGATTCATTGAGATTATTCGAGTTAACGTTGTATTTATTAGAGGTTGAACATTCTTTGTTAGTTTGTAAGACATAGATACCAATATTCAAAATACCATCTCCATATTCTATTTCATTGAAATAAATAGAACATTCATTACAACTTATTAGGCATGAAAAGCCTTTATTACATAAAGAATAAATGAAATGATGTTCTTTACTAGAGAAGATACATAAACACAATCTTCTAAGTCTAAAACTAAACCATTCGGCAAAACTAATGAATAAGTCCCCACACACAATGCAACCAGTTTTTCTTCATTACCCATGCGTAAGTCAACCTCCCCATGACGGAGTCTCCTACTGTTTCTCAGGCCCTGCACATTGTTACACAAGTGAGTCCCACAACCGGTGTCAAGCACCCAAGTAGAAGGTTCAGAGTTTTGAGAATATAGTTCAATCATATACAACATACCTGAAGCATTGGGCTTCTTGGCCTCTTGGGCTTCCCTAGCTTCCTTGGCTTTCAAGGATCTGCAGTCTTTCTTCCAATGACCTTTGTTCCACAAAAGAAATATTTCCCCTTTCTCTTTTTCTTCTCCACCTAACCATTGGGCTTTGGGTGATCTGGAGCCTTGGCCTTGCCCTTATTTTTCTTCAGGCCTTGTGGCTGCAGGTCCGTACCCGTAAGCATGACAAAGGTTTTAAGCTCCAGTTTCAAGTCATTCTCTGCTTGCTTTATCAGATTGTGCAATTCTGCTAAAGTAGCTTCTTTATCAGACAGATGAAACTGCATAATAAAGTTAGAGAATTCTTTTTGTAAGGACTGAAGAATTAGATCGTGACCTATCTCATGATCCATGATGAACCCGAGGTTGGCCAATCTTTCAATCTGGCCAATCATCTTAAGCACATGTCCACTAACATATCCTTCCTTATACCTTGTTTGGAATAAGGCACACGACACTTGGAATCTCACAGTATGAACGGAAGTTGCATACAACTCCTTCAAGTGAAAGATGATGGTTTGAGCATCCATATCTTCATGAGCTTTTTGAAGTTCATTCGACATAGAGCCAAGTATTATACAAACTGCTTGCTCATCATCATCGACGTGTTTCTTCCAAGCATCAAATGTATCTTGGTCAACATCTTCTGCAGGTTCATGGGGAAAAGGTCTTTCAAGAACATAGAAAATATTTTTTGTCGTAAGATAATTTTAAGGTTTCTAAACCAGTCATTGTAGTTGTCCCCTTTGAGCTTACGCTCATCAAGGATGGAACGTATAGTAATCTCTTTTCCATTTGAATGTTTGTGAAATATTTTAACCCACATGTTAAGAGAAAATGTTAAAATTAGGAATATGTTTTCATTAATGTTTCATAATAACATGGGCTTTTAATATTATGAAGTTTCTCACACTCAATTGTTTTAAAATTTTAAGCAAATCGCATCAACCCCAATATGATAGATTTCTTGTGGGCAATGATCTCATTATCATCATTTCATAACTCCGACTAGGGTCGGTCGTTATAAAATATGATAATTAGGTAGGTTCCCAACCGATTTATGATATAAATCACAATTCCTTGATCATTGGGTTGGGCAATCAAACATGTCATAGCTTATGCTAGTCCTTGTGGACACCCAATCTTTGCCACTAAGTTATAAGACCACCCCTAAGGGACGCTGCGTCTTATGACTCATAAAAGTCAAACCATTGTCAATAGTACGATTTAGGGAAAAATTGGTATTGGTCAGTCTGGTAAAGCCTAGTCCTGCCAAGACGGTTTAAGCCCTTTGGGTTTATAGTTTACAATGGGAGGCAAATTTTAGACTTAAATTATTATTGAGGATTTTAGCAAGTTTAAGTGAATAACTGTCAAATGGATTCCTCCATTGAAAATTCCCCAGAGGGAGGGTGGAGCGAACTCTCTTAAATACCCTTACCTCTTAGGTTCTTATTGCTTTGGTGATAGGAATAAACAATAGATCCTCCAAATTAGTCCAACACTTTAAATATGCTTTAAGGTAAGCTTTGAGTAAATGATTATCTAGATGTCTTCACATCTTTTCCTTTTGGCTATAAAAAGGTAGTGAGTGAAGGAAGACACCAAATCATTATCTAACTCTAGTAATACCTTGGTTAAATTAACTTTAGTTTGGAAAGTTTTATTAACCCTTGGTCCCAACCCACTTGTATCTTTTATAATGTCTTTTATTATAAACAAGTGATTTATATTTATTAGCCTTAAAGGTAATAAATCTCTAGTTCATCATGGAATAATTACTTAGCTAAGGGATAAGTAATACACTATCTATTTCTTAGAAAGTATCTAGATGCTTGCACCCTAAAATAATCATGCCAATTCTAATCATACATATAATCATCAAGCATATGAGTTTTAATATGTTGGAATTATTTTAGCCATTAAATAACTTTGATTAATATTAAATTATGATATTGCACTTTATTTTCTTTGGTTAAAATTTACTATTCACATTTTTCTGCAGATGCGTGAACTTTAAATGAAATTTCACAATTCAAATCTTAACCAAATCATGTAAAACTTGTGCCTAAAATTAAGTTCAGGGTGTTAGATTTCCAACGAGCTTTTAAACACTCAATTTCGAGTTCAAATGAGAGAGAACTAATCAAAACAAAAACCTGGCTCTGATACCACTGTTGGGAAGCGGCCGCGAGTGCGCAGCGAAAAATCAAAATTATTATGCCGTTTTCCCTTTACCCAAGACCTATTTGTTTTTATTATTCTACCAGCCTAGGCATGTTACTATATATATTCTAAGCCTAAAACTCATAAAACATGCAAAGAACATAAACCTAAACATGCTAACTATCATAAGAACTCTAAATAAAATAAAGAAAGGAAAAGTCTTACTTGAACCGTAGACTCCTCCAGTCCTCCCTCCAATCTACAAGCTTTTCTCGAACTCAACAAGCTCTTCCACGTTCCAAAGAGCCACCCAAGTGTGTGGCCTCCAAATATGCACACACCAAAGCCAAAACTCAACGGCAAGACTACGCCTTGAGTGCACGGGTATTTTGCCATTGGTGCTAGCCTAGGCAAATACCTCAAAACTTTTAACTCGAGGTTCCTCTAGTCAATTAGACTAAAGGATCCTCAAAATCACTGGCTTACTCTTAAACTTTAGAGTTGCTCACTTATATAAACCCAATATATGAAAGGTTTTGGTATAGCAAATTTGTGAAGAATTCTTTGGGTTTATATAGTGCTCCAAAGACAACAAAATTAATTAAGAATCCAATGTGGGATAAAAGCTAATTTAATCTTAGCCATTGGATCTTAATTTAGTGGTTTAATGAGATTATAAAACCCTAATAAGAGTTTGGGCCGAATTGGAATTCAAAACAAGTAAAAAAAATTTACTATTCACATTACTATTCATGTGAATAGTAGTTTTTTTTTATTCCAATTCCCAAAGTGCCCCTATCATCATTCACCAATCCCTAAGCCACTATGGAACCTCATAAATGATCTGTTCAATAATTAAACACATTGAACCATTTATGAACAATTCCTCCAGCAATCATATATGATGTTATATTTGTATTGTGCACTGTTAACCATTGATTTCGACTTTGTTGTGTGTGACCTTTTGGGTTCCCATCAAGTTGGACATGAAATGAATCGTGATAATTTAATCGAACATAAATTATCCTCCGATCAGATGGTCGTTCGATTTCAATGACCAAGGTTGAAATCTAGCAACATGCCAAGGCCCCCAAATGAGAATGAAAGATATATATACCCATTTTGTATGGGATTTACATATGATACGGTCTCTCGCCTCACTGTATCCCCACGTATTAACCTAGGGTACGGAAAGTGTCTACCCATATGGTCAAAGGTATGATGTTGATAGTGTCATGAATCGTGTTAACCCAAGAATCTAATATGATTATTCCGCTGTGGCCACAGTCTCAAGCACTGATCACACATATCAACCCGCGAACTGGAATACTACTCTTATAAGAAAATATTATCTGAAAGAGTGGCGATTCTCTGTTGTATCTTTACAAACTTCATGTGTTTCAACAAATGACCCAATCATACCCTTATGACCGGATCTTTTGAACCGGGGAAGGAGAATGTCAAATTTATTTGATCCACACATAAGATTGTAAAGACCTCAAGTCTAAGGACTAGTCATATAATCGATACATGAAAGTATATATATATTTCCTTCTCATTTGGGGGCTTTGGCATGTTGCTAGATGTCAACCTTGGTCATTGAAATCGAATGACCATATGATCGGAGGATAATTTATGTTCGATTAAATTATCACGATTCATTTCATGTCCAACTTGAGGGGAACCCAAAAGGTCACACACAATAAAGTCGAAATCAATGGTTAACAGTGCACAGTACAAATATAACAGCATATATGATTGTTGTAGGAATTGTTCATAAATGGTTCAATGTGTTTAATTATTGAACATATCATTATGAGGTTCCATAGTGGCTTAGGGATTGGTGAATGATGATATGGGTACTTTGGGAATTGGAATAAAAAAAATTACTATTAACGTGAATAGTAAAAAAACATTATTATTTGTTTTGAATTCCAATTCGGCCCAAACTCTTATTAGGGTTTTATAATCTCATTAAACCACTAAATTAAGATCCAATGGCTAAGATTAAATTAGCTTTTATCACACATCGAATTCTTAATTAATTTTGTTGTCTTTGGAGCACTATATAAACCCAAAGAATTCTTCACAAATTTGCTACACCAAAACATTTCATATCTTAGGTTTATATAAGTGAGCAACTCTAAATTTTAAGAGTAAGCCACTGATTTTGAGGATCCTTAAGTCTAATTGACTAGAAAAACCTCGAGTTAAAGGTTTTAAGGTATTTGCATAGGCTAGCACCAAGGGCAAAATACATGTGCACTCAAGGCGTAGTCTTGCCGTTGAGTTTTGGCTTTCGTGTGTGCATATTTGGAGGCCACACACTTGGGTGGCTCTTTGAAACGTTGAAGAGCTTGTTGAGTTCGATAAAAGCTTGTAGATTGGAGGGATGACTGGAGGAGTCTACGGTTCAAGTAAGTCTTTTCCTTTCTTTATTTTATTTAGAGTTCTTATGATATTTAGCATGTTTATGAGTTTTATGCTTAGAATATATATAGCAACATGTCTAGGCTTGTAGAATAATCAAAACAAATGGGTCTTGGGCAAAGGGAAAGTGGCATAATAATTTTGATTTTCCGCTACGCACTTGCGGCCGCTTCCCAACATCCCCCCCACAAGTTCTGGGGTAAATCAGAGTTTGTCAACATGACGTTCATCATTTCCTTCAACGTTCGGTTTTTGTGCTCATCAATCTCATTTTATTGAGGTGAATAAAGAGCAATAGTTTCATGAATAATTCCATGATTGGAACAATATTCACCAAATGGTGACAAATATTCACCTTATCTATCACTCCTGATTCTTTTGATTTTCTTGCCAAGTTGATTTTCAACTTTGTTCTTATAGTGTATAAAGCTCTCAATAGCTTCATCTTTGCTCCTCAACAAATATACATGACAGAATCTTGTGCTATCATCGATAAAAGTGACAAAGTACTTACCGCCTCTTGTTTGTACAATATTCATATCACACATATCGGAGTGTACAAGTTCCAAGGGTTCAGAACTTCGTTCTATGGAATGAAATGATGCTCTATAAATTTTTGCTTCAACACATGTCTCACATTTATGTTGGTTATCAATTGTAAATTTAGGTATAAGGTCCATGTTAATTAATTTACGCATTATATCATAATTAACATGTCCTAACCTCTCATGCCATATATTTTGTGACTCAATAATATAAGCGGAAGATGTAGCTTTATTACTAGTACTGTGTCAATTGACAGTCATTATATTGAACTTGAAATGGTCCTCAGTGAGGTATCATTTTCCTACATAGATATCATTTTTGGTCAATACAAACTTATCAGAAATAAATACAAGCTTAAAACCATTCTTGCTAAGGAGTGAACCTGAAACCAAGTTCTTCTGAATATCAGGAACATGCAAGGCATTCTTCAATGTAAGCTCTTTCCCAGATGTTATCTTCAGAACCATTGTGCCTTGTCCAACCACTCTAGAGGTAGAGGAGTTTCTCATTGTCAGATGATCTCCACCATCAACCTTCTGATACGAGAAAAACATCTTGCTATTAGCACAGATATGACGAGTAGCCCTAGTGTCTACCCACTATTCTCTCAGATTTCTAACCAAGTTGGCTTCTGTTACAACTGCTGAGAGATTCATCTCTGAGATCTCATCAATTAGCTGCTCATCCTCAGTGACATAGGCCTCATTTTTTTTTCTTGCCTTTGTCCAGCGACTTCTTGTTTCTGCATTCCTTTGCCATGTGATCGCTTTTTCCACAGATGTAGCACTTCTCCTTGAACTTCTTGTTTGCTTGGGAAGAATCGGCTCCACCGTTCTTTCTCTTTTTACTACCATTTCCACCCTCGATGATGTTGGCCTTAGACTCTATAGTCTTGTAGCTGGCCTTCTCAGACTTCATGTTTTCCTCTTCGATCCTCAATCAAACTCCAAGGTCTTCAAGACTCATCTATTTTTTTTTCAGATAGCTCCTGAAGTCCTTATATGATGGAGGTAACTTTTCAATGATTGTGGCAACTTGAAACCTCTCACAGAGTTTCATTCCCTCATCCAATATTTCATGAATGATTGACTGAAGTTCACCCAACTGAGACATCACCGTCCTTGAATCTACCATCTTGTAGTCCAGGAACCTACCCGCGATAAATTTATTATGTCTGGCATCCTCGATTTTATACATCTTCTTGAGAGATTCCTAGAGAATCTTCACAGAAGTCATGCCTTAGTACACATTGTACAGGGTATTGTCAAGTAATCCCAAGAGGTAATTCTTGCATAAGAAATCACCTAATGACCATGTCACTTCTTGCAGTTGCTTGGCTATTTATGTTTCTCCTTCCACAGGACCCGGAGGATCTTTGAGGTACTTAGACAACTGCAGTGTTGTCAGGTAGAACAACATTTTGCTCTGCCGTTATTTAAAGTTTGTTGCACCAATTTTTTCTGGTTTTTCTCCATGAGCAACCAGTACTGCGATATTTCTGCTAGCCATGTGTAATTGGAAAATAGAACAGTAATCAGTAAGTCTACAAAAGACAAATCGCACAACGATCAAAAGTATGATCATGTTTAAGTGATATACTAAGAATCCACTCGTTGTTATATTGGACAGTAGTACCAAATAACACAAGTCCTTGAATTTAAAACTAAGGTTTCTTATGATAAATGAATAAAGGAATATTCCCAGAGGATGAGGGGGATCCAGAGTAACCACTTAAATCTCTGCTCACTTAAGCTCTTATCGCCTTTTTGACAGAATATCATTTAAACACTTTCTCAATAGAATATCTTAGACATTCAAACTTAGTATTACACTTCAATTCACAATACAATAATAAATATGTGTAGGTTTATATATGTATATGTGTTTAAATCAATCAAGCTTGGACAGAATTACTTGTGTAAGATTACACTTTTAATTCTCAACTAAGTATGCAATACACAATTCATTTTCAACTTTATCACTATGTGTATACTTGTGATAATTGAACACCCTAATATAAACTTAAACCTATACTTTCAAGTTTAAGGTAATACAATATATGATTTTATTAAGCTAACATTATGTCATACAAGGTAATATAAATTAATCTAAGTCTATGTTATTATTTTTGAATCTAAAATAATTCCAAGATTAATTTCGTTAGTGTCACGTTCGTTAATTCGTTTGAACGAAACTTTCCAGTGAGTTCACGTTCGAGTAGCATTCGTAAATACGTTCGAACGAAGTCAGAGAGTTCACGTTCGTGTTGCGTTCGTAAATGCATTCGAACGTTCTTTGGCAGAAGATTGGGAGTTGCGTTTGAATACGCGTTCAAATGAGACTACGAAAAATAGAATTTTTGCTTACGCGTTCGTCAGGCGTTCGAACGCCCATACGTATTTTTCATCACAAAATACATTTTCCAGAAAAATGAATATCTACACATGCAAAAATTCACTTAACAACACATATAAAGTAATAAGTTCTTAAGATTATTGTCTAAATAGTGTCATTAAACGAAATTAACATGCTACATTCAACCATTAATTCACTAACATGCCAAATTGAACATAACTGTAGAACGAGAAATGGTTGAAGTAAAGTTGTGTGTTGGCAATTATCTTGGTTTACACCAACGCGGAACAGTTCAAGACTATGGGTCACTAGTTTTCCAAGTAAATCTGATTGTCATTCACTATGAGATGTTCAAGGCGAAAGCTACTTATTTCGATGCAGTTTTATTTCACGGAAACTCTCTTAAGTGTCTGCATTAATATTTAGAGAATTGTGGGGATTGTTGTAAATTCTCTAAATATATAATTTAGTGTTGGAGAGACATGTCCTTTAAGTAGCGTCTTATGGGAAAGGCACAATGATGAAGAGACATGTCCTCTAAATTAGAAAGATGAGTCCCTAGGCTTCAAAAGGCATAAGAGAAGGGGTATAACCCTTATAAGGGTTACACCCCAAACCAAATGGCACTATAAGAAAACTGTCAAATAGCGACGGAAAAATCCGTAATTAATCTGTCGCTAACTGACCACTAGCAATGGAATAGCGACGAAAATATTCAGTCTCTATTTTGTTGGTCACAAAAAATAAATAGCAACGGAAATATTACATCCGTCGCTAAAATTAGTGACGAAATAAATTTATGTCTCTATATAGCGTCGGAAATTCCGTCTTTAATTAGAGACGGAAATTATTTTGTTGCTAAATAGTGACGGAAAATTATGTTTCTATTTAGCGACAAAAGTATTTTTGTCGCTAAATAGCGACGGAAATTTCATTTCTATTTAGAGATTGAATAATTTTCGTCGCTAAATAGCGACGGAAATTCTGTTTCTATTTAGCGATGGAATAAATTCCATAATTAAATAGAGACAGAATTTATGTAGTTATTCCATAGCTATATATTTTTAAAAAATTAAAAACGAAAATTTTAAAACTTTAGAGAGGCGGGAAATTTAAAATTTAAAGATGCATGAAACTTTTAAAATTTTAGAAGGGAAAAAGTTGTAATCTAAAATTTTAGAGAGGTTTGAAATTTTATAATTATATAGATGTGAGAAATTTATAAATTGTAGAGAGAGGAAATTTTTAATTTTAGATAAGGGACAATTTTAAAATTTGTGAATGGTGGAAAATTTTAAAGAATTGACTTTTTTAATGTTATATATAAATCTTCAATTCCACAAGACACTGTAATGTCCATCGCAAGCTTCAACACACTACCATCCATTTACGCCACTTTAAACCAAAAAAAAATATTAGTGTTTGTTTCTTAGGAAATTTTAAAAGTGGAGATAAGAAAAATGAAAGATTGATAATGAGAGTTGAGGTATGAAAAAATTTGATGGTATATGGAATTGAGTAGGAAAATTTTGGATGATGTATTGGAGTTGAGAGTTAAAAAGATTGTGGTGTATATATAGAGGAAAAAATAAGAGAAGCGAGAATATTTGTAAATTTTGTAGACATTTGAAATTTTCATAAGGCGGGAAATTTTTGAAAATATTGGAGGGATTGAAAATTTTAAAAATTAGCGACGGAATAGAGATTCCGTTTCTATTTAGCGACGGAAAAATCCGTCTCTATTTTTTTTTAAAAAATGACGCCGAAATGAATAAATTTTTGGGGGGATTGAAAATTTTAAAAATTAGCGACGAAACAGAGATTTCGTTTTTATTTAGCGATGGAATAGAGATTCCATTTCTAATTAGGGACGGAAAATCCGTCTCTATTTTTTAAAAAAAAATGGCGCCGAAAGGATTAAATTTTTCGGGGGATTGAAAATTTTAAAATTAGCTACAGAATTTTAATTATGTTTTCTAATTAGCGACGTAATTTTAATTTCGTTTCTAATTAGCGACGGAAAAATTTTGTCTCTAATTACCAATAGTTTTTGAAATTATAAATTAAAATTAAAATGAAAATTAAAAAATTAAAATTAGCGACGGAATAAAGATTCTGTTTCTAATTAGCGACGGAAAAATTCAGTTTCTAATTACCAATAGTCTTGGAAATTAGAAATTAAAATAAAAATAAAAATAAAAAATTTAAAATTAGCGACGTAATAAAGATTATGTTTCTAATTAGAGACGGAATTTTAATTTCATTTCTAATTTACGACGAAATTTTAATTTTGTTTCTAATTAGCGACGAAATTTTAATTCTGTTTCTTTCTAATTAGCTACGGAAAAATTTCGTCTCTAATTAACAATAGTTTTGGAAATTAAAAATTAAAATTAAAATTAAAATTTAAAATTAGCGACGGAATAAAGATTCTGTTTCTAATTAGCGACGGAAAAATTCCGTTTCTAGATGAAATTAATGACGGAATAATAATATGTTTCTAATTAGCAACGAAATTTTGTTTCCGTTTCTAATTTAGAGATGAAATTTTTTTATCGCTAAATTTTGTCCCTAATTTCATTATTCGTTTCAATTTCGTCTCTATTCTGTCGTTAAATTTTGAAATGGAATATTCTGTCGCTAAATTTCGTCGCTAAAACTATAATTTCTTGTAGTGGGGTACCCTCAAAGGTACCCTTCCATGCCTATATAAAGAGGCATTGGGGGTTCACTCTAAGGATCCAGAAAACGAGATAAGTCTTCCATTATGTTTAGAGAGTCATCTTCAAAGAGAGTTTCCTCCTTTTTGCTTGTTCAAGTTCTTGTTAAAGGAGTGCCCCTTCTACAAGAAACATCCAAGTAATCCTGGGAGAACATTAGCCACAAAACCATCAGTAGAGCACCGAGGCGGAGCTAATAAGTTCTTAAGGACAGAGACAACTCGACTTGGACTAAGTTTTTCATCATCTTCTACATTTTTCAGGTTTTTTAAGTTTTATGATTTATATTCAATTTGGCATGTTAGTGAATTGATGGTTGAATGTATCATGTTAATTTCGTTTAATGACACTATTTAGACAACAATAATAACATCACAACGATTCATTTTATGGTTAATTTATATTTTTACCTTTAATAAAATTATATTGATTGAAATTACTAATTTTATTCATAATAAAATATATACTTAATGTATTTATTATATTTGACACGTCATGCACCATCACTAACAATTATCAGGTGAATTTACAACTTAAACAATAATTTAGATTTAAATATATCTAGTATCCCTATAATTACTAATCATGAACAATCTTAAAAAAACATTAGCACAAAACTCATATTAACTATAGACCCAAGTCTTATAAAATTATGCAACATATATAGTTGCTCGTCATGTGGTGAGCCATGTAGTTCATGAGATCATTTATGTTATTATAAAACCATCTAAAATGTAGTAGAAAAAAATGTGATTTTATATTGAATTGACGTGTGTTTAATTTTTTATCACACCATCTTTAATAATAATATATAATTAAAATTTAATTATATTTAAATTATCATTCAATAATTATTGGGATATTGAATTCAAGTTGGTATAGGTTATGTAATGTTCATTAAATGCTAGAGCCTAGAGGTGAGGTGATGTTAGTGAGCAAGGATTCCATGGATACCATTAAACAAGACACAAGGCATTTTCGAGAAGAGAACAGAAGCAACTGAATAAGACAAAAAAAAAATGACCAAAGGGCAAGAGGGTGGGCGGGAAAATTAATTAAGATAGGCAAATTGTCCAGCACCAGCAAAAAGCATGAAATGAAAGGCCGTTGCAGAGGAAATGTCAATAGTGAAAAGACAGAATTGCATTTAATACTAACAGTACAGGCTTTGACTACGATGTAATGCTAAAACTCAAAATCCAAAGCACCAATATTAATATAATAAGCACAGAAAAAAGATACGACAGTGATCCATGCATGGCCATTTTACATTATATTATTACAATTACACGTTACATAGCCCAGCATATATACCACTGTCTCTGTGTTCAGTAACCAGCTTTATTATCAAGAATTATAGTCGCGTTTGATAGAAGGTTATGCTAATGTTTATAAAATCATAATTTCATAATATAAGATTCATTATAAGAAAAAGATATTTTAGCGTCGTCAAATATTGACACTAAAAAAGATCAACGTCGACGTTAGAGATTTTCGCATTGAAAACACGCGACGCGGGAAATGGATGCCAAAAAATGGTCGATGAAATGTTTTAGCGTCGCTGTAAAATAAGCGATACTAAAAAATTTTGCATCGCCATTATCAAAATTTTTTTATACTAACTTATATTTTACCATTTATTCTATTACTTATAAATTAACTTATATTTTCAGTACAATATTCTCTATGAAACTCAAATTTTATCTTTTAAGTCGATTTTTTGTTTTTTAATATTTGCAATATATTGCATGACAATGATGAGGTACTGTTGCAATGATGACTTTGCTTTTAATTACAATTGCCAGTCATATATACTCTTGCACTTGTACTGCTGACGCATGTATCATATAATCCATACCCATGTATCATGTATGCATGCTTGTGTTGATGTTAATTATAATTACACTTTAAAATTTTCTTTTGAACACTCTGTTAATTAGTACATTTATGTGTTAATTTTAAAATTTAGATTATTATTTTGTACACTCTTCAATATACCAAAATCACCCTCACTTAAATAATTTATATTAATTAATTTTGTTTACTTTACACACTCATAAAAATACTTAGTACACTAAAAAAAATCTTTTAATTCTTCTTCATCTATCTCTCTCATTCCAATAACATTTTTATTTTCATTTTATTTTATTAACAAATATACTCTTTATTCCTATATTATATTACACATTATTTTATTAATTTTATTAGTTATTTGAACACCAAATTGTACTAAATCTGGCAGTATAAATGCTACACCAAATTTATAAGAAGTGATTATTTTATAAATTTAAATATATTAAACAACTAAACAGTAATCCATCAATTAATAGGTTTTAGATTTGGAAGAAAGTGTAAAAAAGAAAATAACAAATAAAAAATTCAAAAGAATAAAATATACATGATTTTTTTTAAAAAAAAAAATTCAATAATTTCCATCAATCAAAAAATAAAAATAAATAAGAACTCACATACTTTTTTATTATTTTAATCTATAAAATTCAACGAACAGTCCCACAAAATTTACTTTAGAATATGTTAATTAAGAAAATAAAAGGTTTTAGGATTTGAAAATAGGAGAAAGATGGATGTGTATGCCTAATGAGCTAGTGTCCAGTGAAATAATATGTATTTATCTACTATAATTTGTCTTTAATAGTAATTTATATTATGAGTATTTTAAGAATAAATATTTTCATTAAAATAGGTGTGTCTAGAAAAAGTTTTAGAGTGCAAATAGTCATACCCTTAAAAATAATAAGAGAGTTGAGCAGTTAAGTGACTGTGAGACCTGTATATTTTTTGAATGTAGCAATTAGCTATGGTAAGTCAAATTCTGAAATACCCAAATTCAAGATTGAAGCTGGCTCCATTATTAAGCAGAATGCATGCCTTCCTTCAACTTTTAAGATGCCAAATCAAAGCAAGTAAACATAACTACTCAATTTGGGTTCTTTTTTTCACGCAGAAATTCACAAAGCCAAATTCACTCCAAAAGTTAATTTGAGAATATAGGGTTTTTAAATACTGATATTTTAAGTTCATTTATTCATCTCATCTATGTGAGATAATTATCTCAGCTTTCCTTCTCATGTGGGTGAGGGTCAATATATAGGTATTAGGTAGTGTGTATCCACTCGTACATGAATCTAGCTCTTATATCATATATCATATATCTAATTCAATCTAGAAACTAATGTGAAAGTAAAGAATTACTTAATACTTATATTTTAATTTTGTTCATTCATCTCAGCCGTTGTGATATATTTTCCTGTAGAAAGAAAAAAATAAAGTAAGCATACCCTTGAGAGTAGAGAGTAACTACATAACAACATTGAATGGTGAAAGCTAAAGGGGAAAAAAAATACCCTAGCTAGAATAGAAAATTATGAGTTAAGCTAGCCAGTTAACAAGCTTGAGAACAATATGGGGTTGGGTTGTGTGAGTGAACTATAAGTTGAAGGTGTCATGCATCACAAAATGAAGATTGAAACAATAACTTTATCTAAGGACGTTGCTAAAAATAAGTACCCTAAAAGGGTAAAAGGGAGTATGGGCAAAGTGAGTTTTAGCTGCAAGTAATAGTACTACTGCATCTAGGGTTTACGTTTGAGTGAAGTGAAGCATGGAGAGTGGAGTGGTGTTGATTTTAGAAAGAAAAAACTAAAAAAAGTGACATGAGATTGAAAGCGAGGGTTTACAAGAGAGAGAAACACAGAGATGCTGATAATATTATTTTCTACTTTGCATTTATTTCGGGTTGTCCCTCCGAAAGAGAAAAGACCCAACTCCCCTCCAAATCCCCATGCCCAAATTTTTATTTTATATTTATTATGGGATTTGATTTTGGCCTCCCCTTAATGCCATTGCATTTATGGGACAGTGCCAACACCATGCATGAGACCCTGACACTCTGTGCTTGCTTTCTGCCCACCACCGACTCTTGTGGGTGCAGCCCTTGTAGTTGTACCTATATCAAATCAATTAAGTTAAAACTTGAAGCACTAATTAAATTTGAAATATTTATTAATTTTAAATTTAATGGTAGAAATTTAAAATTAAAACTCTTCATATTTGTAAGTTTAATGGTTTCAATTTTAATTACTCAATATACTTATATAATATTGGATACTAAGAATGACAATCGGACCGTCCATCCCGACCGAATCACGTCCATCCCGATTATAATTGGGGACAAAAAAATATTCAAAATCATAATTAATTTTTTGAATCGAAACGGAAAATCATCCTAAATTCTAAACCGAATTATTCAAGATTTTAAATCTCAGATTCATATATTTTAAACTAATATTAGTTCATGACTTGACTAATCCTTCTCAATTTTTTTTTTATTACAATCACAATGTTCAATTCATGTTCTTTCATCATTGTTCTTTGCTTTTGATTGAGTCAATGACCATTCCTTACTTTCCATCCAATTCCTTATTCTTGAAGTTTGGCATTACTAGTGCACACTTTCCTAGTTTATAATACAACAATTGTTACATCTTATTCAACCCTTTCTCCCTTCCTTAATAACATGCCTTTTGTCCCCTTCTGGTTCTCTCTCTCAAGTCACATCTCTCTTTCTAATGTCAAATGAAAAAAGCAAACTGAAAAAAAAAAAAAAAAATCCAACTAAAGAAAGAGGATACTTGACCTTCCTTAAAACTTCCATGTATATATAATCCATCTTGGGATGTGCCCTTTTTTGCATTGTACACCATTCTCTATATGGGATTATTCAACTTCTTGCACACTTGCACTAATGTTATATGAAAGAGCTTTCATACACTAGCTGCATATTTATTCTTCTAATAAAATCATATTGTATTTTTATGTCATATATTTTAGAAAACAGTTGTTTATATCATATATACTTAATCTTAATACATACAGAATTTGTCTCACAACTAACGACGTATCACGTGTGTAGGTCAGCCTAGAAATCCTCGAGGTCTAAGGTTATTTTTAAATTTTAGGATAATTGACCATAATATAATATTATAATATAAAAATAATACGAAGGTCATAAACAGACGTCTCGCCCGCCTGAGTCTAGGGCCGGCTCTCTGCATGTGTGTTGTCTTCATAAGCCATACCAATATAATAATAAAATAATAATATTTTACATCATGTCACACACATTAATTAGAATACAAATTTTGTTTTTCAACTTTTATAAACATATTATTATATATTGTATACACAAAATCTCGTTTCTTAACCATTTATACACTATTTTAGTATATCACTATTTAAAAAATAATTTTACAATGCGAAAATAACTAAATAATGTCTTACTCTCATGAAATAGAAAGAAATGAAAAAAAATATTATAGAGAAAGGCGTAACTTTCCATTATGA